>JAAGAY010143430.1:0-107960 GCA_011801015.1 Ardeotis arabs
TTTTTTTTTTTTTTTTTTACTGTTTTTTATTTTAGCATCTACAGAATGTTATTCATTTTGGGAGGCAGAGTTGAGTTCCTCTGTCCGTTTCATCCTCTTACTTCGGGGATAATCAGTAGGACATTGAATGAGCTCAGAGGGGGAGTGGAACTTTCCCCAGGGTAATCTCTGCCCCTGGCAGCGGGCTCTGCAGCCACAGAGTGGTCTGACGTGAGCGGGTTTGTTTGCCACAGCTGTGAAGCTCCAGTCGGACCACTGCTTGGATCCAGGGATCCCAGTAAACGGCCAGCGCCACGGGAATGATTTCTACGTGGGAGCGCTGGTGACGTTCAGCTGCGATTCAGGCTACACCCTGAGCGACAGCGAAGCCCTGGAGTGTGAGCCAAACTTCCAGTGGAGCCGGCCGCTGCCCAGCTGTGAGGGTAAGGAGTGCGGAAGATAACATCTGCGGGAGATGGCAAACGTCTCATTGCAGATCTGCTGCAAGAGAAAAGCAGCGATTTTTGCAATGACAGTGAAGTTCACATGACATTTGATCTGTGTGTTTTGTTTGATTTTGGTGGGTTTGGCTTGGTTTTGACATTTGGAAGAAGTGACATCTTTCCAGCTAATGATAGCTTTTGAATTATTTAATTCTTTCTCTTTTTTTTTTTTTTTCTTTTTTTTTTTTTTGCAGCTCTGTGTGGAGGTTACATTCGTGGTTCCACTGGTACCATCTTATCCCCAGGCTTCCCTGATTTTTATCCAAATAACTTAAACTGCACGTGGACAATAGAAACATCCCATGGAAAAGGTGAGAAACCTTTTGCTTAGAGTGGTTTTAGAGGACGGTGGTCTGTGGGGGACAAGTGCTCCCTGTGTAAACCAAGAGTTTCTCTCTCAGTAGTGGTGGGTACCCACATGCGTGGCCAATTGCTGTTCTTGCCACCACCCAAACATTGTCTGCGGACAAGATGCAGAGGTTTTTGGTATCACATCTCTTAATCCTTTTAAAGTGGAGAGGATTAAGAGGGAAAGATGGTCCCATATCAACCCCCCAGATCTGAGACCCCGTGCCAGGTGTTATCTTAGGTTTCAGACCTTTGTGGCAGTCTCCCCTGGGAATTTATCTGTGTTTGGGAACGCCACACAGAGGAAAGGGGAACCTCCACTGCCCCACTGCAGTAACGTTTGGTACTCAGTAGTACTTTCAGCCTTGTTTTTCTTTGCAGTGCTGGATCACTATCTGGGTAGCGTTTTACAGATGGAGGAGTGGAAGCATGCAGTAAATCATTTCCAGAAACGGGACAGAACTCGGGCGCTCGGTTCCCAGCTCTGTCCTGGTTCTGCAGCTCTTGTTTCTGTGCTAGCTAAAAGTATTGCCAGCACAGAGGCAAAGTGCAGGTGTGTTCGGTCCAGCCTCCTGTGCAGCACAGGCCAACGTTTTGTCTTGGAGGAAAATTTAAAGAAAGTGGTTTTTTGATGGTTAGAGGCCTAGTTCTATGTACAAGGGCGGGAGCTAATCTCTCCGGCTCCAGTCAGTATCTGCCTGAGGTAAGCACAAAGGGTATAAACCCTTTCTGTAACTTTGCGCGCTCTTACATAAATGTCTCGTGGTACCGGATATCAGCACGACGGGAACTATCATGAGCCAATTTTGCAAATACCATTTGTATTACAGCAAATAAACTTGTCAATGAACAGCACAGTGCATTAAGGCAACCGTCACATGCTGTGAAAAGTATTCTGTTGAGCAGCAGCAATCCACTCTTCATTAATCCACTCTGCCTTGGATTCAGCTCTCTGGTGAGACACTGCATTATCCTGTAGCTAAGCAGAACACAGCAAACTGACGTTCTTTTATATGAGAAAGTGCAGCTCTGATGGCCTCTGTGCTTTTATAGCAACATCAGAAGAAAGTATTCTGACCAAGTTAAGCAAGGCTCAAAAAACCATAATACATTTTCAAGTAGCAGCGGTATGTCTGTGCAAGTGCCCGGGCTTTTTGTCACCTGTCCTGTAAAAGGTCCTGCTGTGGCCAATTCAGTAGTACAGGAAACAGCATATCCCTTGGAGCGGTTCAGAGTGACCCTGTTCTGCATCATCCAAAGAATTAAACCCTGGATCTGACCGTCTTGAACTGGACCATGTTTGTCACGCTAGGAGAAGCTGGATATTGAGCTCTCTGGAAAGCTGGTCCTAGCTTTAGTGGCCTGAAGCTTATGAGCTTCTTTGGAATTCTAGCCTTAGCTGCAAGCAGTGAATATTAGAAAGTCAAACCATGAGCTGCTCTGTAAAGCGAGCAGCTTTACAGAATGAAAATGTATAGATCTCCAAGCCTTTGGCAAGAGTTCCAGCTTTTCTTACCTATCAGGGTGTGCTGGAAAGGTGGGGATAAGATTCTGAGAAAAGTTGAGTGTGTTTGAAGTAAGAGACTCCTCTAACACCAGTGAAAGGAGCGTGTCCATGTTGTGTTTTGTTTTGTATTCCCATCCCTTTCTTTCCCCGCTGCTGGTATCCTTCCTCCAAGGTTGTTCTCCAGGAGCTGGTTAGAAACAAGCTGCGGCACGTGGTGGGATCCCACTCCTTGCACAGGCACACTTCTGCGGGGCACAGGGCTGTGGCTGCCGGCAGCGCTTTGCCCTTCTTGTGTTTGTGGAGCTCTCTGGACTGGGAAGGCTTCATCCAGGCAGTGCTTGGATGCAGGAAATCTCCAAATCCAGTTAGGGGTCAGGGCAAGAGGAGAAGATCGGAAGAGGACATTGTCCAGTTACAATAAGCTGGCACGTAGCTGGTTACACCTCAGGAGAAGCTCTCCCTCCATGTCCCTGCGGTTCAGGCCAGTTGTTTATTTACCAGCGCAGTGAAAGGAGGAGGTGAGCAAAGAAAGATGTCCTTTTCTCTAATGTTCTGTGGAAGATGGTGAAATGTGTTTAGGTGCTGGGCTGTGTCGGTGGGAGTGTGCGTACGCATACACACATACGTATGCGTCCTTTATCTTGGAACAATCTTCTGTCTTTCTGAGTGATCTGCTTCCCCAGCTGTCACTGTGTTAAACTGCTGTGGAATGCACTGCAACAAGCTTCTCCTGGCTCTTTTCAGCATTCCTGCAACGTTTCTTCTCATTCTTCAGTGAAGAGCAGTGGAACAGAGTGATCCAGAGGCAGAGCGGTAGCTGCTGAAACGGAGCGATGGAGTGAGTTCAGTCCTTGGAGGACAGAACGGCCTTTACGAGCAGGGCGCCCCTGAGCCCCGTTCTCAGCTGACTTCATCGGCAGCGCGCTGGCAGTGCAGTCTGCTCGCTGGGCTTCGGCCTTGTCTTTCAGTTCCCTGTTCTTGGGGACCACGGGGTGGATCGGTGATCCCTGGTCCATTTGGTGCTTGCTAAACCCAGAAGCTTTCACGATTCCGTTGCCAGCAGGATTAACAAGCAGGGGATGTATTTACATGACGTAAATGTTTGCTGGTGTATCTGATTTTTCTTATTCTAGTTTTAAGTTTCCCATGTCCATCTCTCCTAATACCTTACAGCTTGGGCTTGCGGCACTGCGGCTGTCCCGGGCCTGGGAGGTCATTCAGTTCCCGTTAAACAGGATAGAACTCTGGGCTCGTGCCTCCCTGTCTGCCGGACTGGTCCCTGCCGTGCCAGTGACGGAGCAGGAGTGATCTGCATCATAAAAACTGGTCCCAAGTTATCCACTCCCAGATCTTTATGAACATCTCGCACGTGGCCAGCACACGAGTCCCCTAATTGAAACAAGTTGGTGGTTATAGGAGTTATTTTTACGTGGCTGCAGACACTGGTTTACTTTATGGATTCATGAGCTCTACAATTTGAGTTTAAAAGCAGCTTAATTTTAAAGGTATTTAAACGCTTAAAGAGAGACTGTTATTTTTAATCTGAGAACTTCAGAGTGATTTCTTTTCCCTGTAATTTGTTTTGTTGTTTCTTTTACAGAGAATGGAAAAAAAAATACCCTGCATTTGCAGAGACATTTTGTGCCACAGTAAATTTCAGAGCAGAGCAAAGGTTTATTCAGAGTCACAAATCCTTGGGAGTGAGTTTGTAATTAGCCCTCATGGCCGCAGGAGCTGAGCGAAGCACCCTGGCTCTGGTCCCTGCCAAAATCTGCCATGGCTGCACATGTGCTTCCCACCATGGTCCTGGGAGGGGACAGCGGGTCCTGGGAGCGGGTGACGAGCAGGGAAGGGGCGGCAGCAGCCCCCTCCCAACAGGACAGGGCTGTGCTGGGCCCTGGAGCAAGGTGCTGGGGTGCTGCTGGGAGGGAGCGTGGCTGCGTGACGCAGCCCTCACCTGGGAGATGCGCGTGAACCGCTTACGAGCTGCGATGGCTGAGGAAACTGGTTTGTCTGTGCGTGGTCTCTCCTGTTGTCCTCTAACATCTGGGGACCGACACTCAGTCCCGTCATGGGAAGGTGTCGGAGGTCCCTGCAGTGGCGCTGCTGGCGTACTTCGTGTTCTGGAAAAGCCTCTCTGACCTTGATACTTGGCCTAAGTCCTTTTTTTCTAGGTACGAATTCCTTCCAGAACACAACTTGGTTTTGTTGTTTTCAAGTTCTCACAACTACAGCTTTTAGTGTTCTTGCTACCCATCAAAAGGTCAATGCTTTTAAAATAAAACACTTTTCTAAGCTGCCAGGCTCAGTCCTTTCTGCTGCGATCCGTCCCTCGAGCGAGCCCGTGTCATCTCTGTTCCTGTGTTACAAAGGCACGGGGATCGAAGATCTTAACTGCCTCTCTCTGTTCCGGCCCTTGTACCATACCCTTGATTTACTTTTTTCATCTATTTCATTTCTTTTCAGTGTGTTTTTTCTTCTCACTTGGGCTGCTGTTTACTGGGAAACGGAAGCAATAATGGTGTCGTCTCGGGGCGCGGAGAGGGGCTTGGGATCTGGGATGAAGGTGTGCCATAGGAATGCTCCTGCCTGAAGCCATCTCTGGTTTTCCTCCTCTGCAGGTGTGTTTTTCACCTTTCATACCTTCCACTTGGAGAACGGCCACGACTACCTTCTCATCACTGAAAATACCAGCTTTGCTCAGCCGCTGAAGCAGCTGACGGGCTCTCGGCTCCCTGCCCCGCTTAGTGCAGGGCTCTTTGGAAACTTCTCTGCTCAAATTCGCTTCATCTCGGACTTCTCCATGTCCTATGAGGGTTTCAACATCACCTTCTCAGGTAAGAACAGGGGTGGATGAAGACTTCATTCTTTCCCTTTCTTTCCTGCATTTCTGCAAATCTTGGGAATAACTTTAATGCAGTGCACGTGATTTGGGTCACTTATGGTCGCAGTCCTTGTTACCCAGTAAATTATTTAGCATTAAACCGCTGTATGTCCCAAGAAATATTCTTCTTGCAGTCCCCATATCGCCAGATGCAGCAATTTTGTCTGCATTGAGCCCCAGTAGGTTACTTGATTGAGCCCACTGGAATTAAATCCCACTACAGACATGCTTATTGCCTTCTCCCTCCTCACACAGTCATCTTTTCCACTCTGTTTATGGAGTTATGGAGCTAGCATGTTCTTGGGGTATGCTTATCCCTCTTTCTTCCAGATGCCTGCCTTCTCTGTTTATCAGAGGAAAATCATTGCTGTAGTTACAGCATTTCCATTTCCAGCATGGGAAGCTGAAACAGATGGGATCTTTTGGAAGGTGATGTTGAGCAATCTGGATTTCTTGGATAAGGAGCGAGGCAGAGCTGGTCACTCCTATTGTCCGTTTGGTCTCTCTTTTTTCTTTTGGTTCATTGCTCCACTTGGATGCTCGTCCAGTGACCCAGCCTCTGCAGCTGGCTCCAGCCTGTCCTAGATGTAACCGATGCCCTGTGCAGCCTTGGCCAGATTTCCGTGAGCCCACCGGCATTGCTGGGGAGCTGCAGGCAGTATTTTCCCTCTAAGTGACCTGCTGTAATGACAGATGAAAGCAGACCCCCGGGGCACATAGCAGCGCATCAGGGGAGGCAGGATTTTGCTGACACAGCAGTTCTCTTCGTCCTGCTGTGCCGGTGAAGACCTGGCTGTGCGAGACAGCTCTGCCCGGAGTGTTTCCAGTACGCCAGGCTCGCCCTGCGCTTGCTGAACCAAGCCGTTTCTGTTGCAGGCCTTGGCTGTTTGCGATTAGATTGGATATTAGGAAAAAATTTTTTACACTGAGGGTGGTGGAGCACTGGCCCAGGTTGCCCAGAGAGGTGGTGGATGCCCCATCCCTGGAAACATCCCAGGCCAGGTTGGACGGGGCTCTGAGCAACCTGATCCGGTTGGAGATGTCCCTGCTCCTTGCAGGGGGGTTGGACTGGATGGGCTTTGAAGATCCCTTTCCACCCAAACCATTCTGTGATTATACAGAACACCCAGTCCCTTTTCTTCAAAGGAAATTGCAGATTTCAGACGTTGTCAGTGAAGAGCAGCGTGTGCACGGTGCTCTTGGAGAGAGACCCAGGAGGGCACGTTTGTTGCTGCAGAGCAGATCATCACGCTTGTAAATAACGGCTTTGCCCGGGTAATCCCTGGCTGGAGTGCGCAAGGGGTTTAACCGCGTCCTGTAGCGCCGCGTCCTGCCAATGGCTGCTGAAGTGTTTGTGCCCGTGTTTCAGAACATGTCATCTGTGCTGCCTGAGCGCCCTGACAAGCCGCTCTGTAAAACAGTCGGTGAACGGACAAAAGCTTACGGCGTTGGTACCGCGTACCGTCTGCTCCTGAGAGCAGCGGCTGCCAACCCGACCTGCTGATGTGAAGGGAGATGGCTGTGTTCATTGCGGAGCTCGGTGCTGATGTGCTGGCTGGCTTTGATGGACAAAGCTGTTGCCATAGATGCAGATAAAATCTGCTGCACTCAGAACTGGTTTCCAGTACCTTTTGTTTGGGCCTCTGAAGTCAGGGATTTGCATATGATACTCCATGGAAACTCGTCAGAAAGTTTCCAATGAACTTTCATTTTGATGAAGGAAAAATGGCTTTTTGCCTTAAAAAAACCTATCTCAAATTATCTAATTATAACTATTATTTTTAATGTATTTGCAGTCTTCTTTCCTTTCTTGAAAATGAAAATGGGAGTCAGTTGTATTTTTAGCTTCCTTTAGATACATACATACGTAATTTGTACTTTGCAGGTCTGATAGTTTTTAAAAAAATAACCCTGAAAACAGGTCTCCTTTAGAATGTTTTGTACTCGAAGGTGTACGTTTGGCACGTGACCTTTCGTTAGCAGCAGCTGAAACATTCTCTGCATTCCCCGTGCAGGATGCTGCGTTCGTTCATTTTCAGGATTAGTAATGTAGAGGCAGCAGAAACCCCATCTGGGTCAACTCATCTTCATTTGACTAAACCAGAGGGAGAATGACAAACTTCCATCATGTTCTGTCGCCACCGGTGTCACTTCCTTGTTTTTCTGACAACAGTGGCAGAAAATGAGACCGGTTGTGTTTTGAGTTGGTTTAAGTCAAGATCCTGGCAGTGTCCTGGTGGCTCCATGTTGGGGGTGAAACCCAACCTGGTCTTCATGGCTCCAGCAGCACCTAGGTCTGGCGTGGAGGCTTCCTTTGCAGAGCTTCACTGCAGCTGGATCAAAATTCAGAGCTCCCCCCTCATCCTCATGTTCAGGGACTGGAGTACCCTCCCTGGGGACAATGGAGTATGAGGTGTCACCCTGCCGTTCCATAAATGTCCTTTTGTTCCCTCTAGAATATGATTTGGAGCCCTGTGACGAGCCAGAGGTCCCAGCCTACAGCATCAGAAAGGGCCTGCAGTTCGGAGTGGGGGACGTCCTCACCTTTTCCTGCTTCCCCGGGTACCGGCTGGAGGGCGCGTCCCGCATCACCTGCCTCGGGGGGAGACGGCGTGTGTGGAGTTCGCCTCTGCCAAGGTGTGTTGGTAGGTGGTCATGTGCTTTCATTTTGCTTGGTTGGTGACACTGTGCTGGATTGTTTAGGTGGGCAGGGATGGGTGGCATCCCCCAGGATGGCATCGTTTGGCTCGTGGGGTGGTTGGTGCAGGGATGAGGGAGCGGGAGCCGGAATGAGCTGTCAGCCCTGCGCTGTGCAGTCCTCTCCCAGGCTGGGGTGCACCAAGTGCACCCAGTGATCGGACAAGCGAATGAATCACGAGCTGTGGGAGAGCTGGCGTCCCTTTTGGGATAGCTCCTGTTTAACAGCGTGGTTTTAAGGCCATCCTCCCTTTGCATCAGTGTTGTAAAACTTAATAGTCCAGACGTGAAAGCTGCTGTTGGGTGGATGATCTAAAGCAATGCAAATTCCACATGGATGTCTGGGAAACCCCCAGGCTTTTGCCTTTTCCTTGTCCTCCAGAGGTTTCTTGGACCCTACACCTTTCCCTTCCCTTGCTCCTAACCATTGCAAGTCCTTTTTGCAGCCCCTCTGGCCGTTATTTGTACCAATAAATAAATCGAGAGGTAGAGCGGAGAGGAAAGGTTTGTCTGCAGCACTGAGCTGGTCCTGGCTGTCGTCCCTGATGCAGATGGGCCACAGCCAGTCTGGTCTGGCGAGGTGTGCCGAGCACCCCCTGCCCAGCCCATGGCACCCTCCCAGCGTAGCAGCGTAAAAGTTGCAATGTGCTACAGCAAGAAAGCAGAAGAGAAGAATGTTTCAGGCCTTTAGCAAAAAGATTTAACTTTTTGTTGTTGTTGTTGTAGAGTTTAATAAGTAGGAAACTATTGAGTGCTCTGCAGCTGTATGGCTCGCCCAGAGCCATGAAGTATTCATTCGAACTGGGCAGAGCAGATCTCTTCCCTCTGGCAAAGCCTGCTAGGTTGATTTTCTGATCCATGTTACATTTGAGAGCCACTGCAAAGAGAGCATCCCAGCAAGAGCCAGCCTGCTTTCTCAGTCAGAGCCGTGTCGCGCTGGAAGCATTTCCCAGCACTGCTCAGTGCTCAGGTCCAGGGCTGCATCGTCCTGCTGCGACAGGCAGCCTCTTCGGGGCGTGAATGATAATCAGGCTGCAGAGAAAGCTAATCAGGGGAAAGAATCACAACGAAGCTTTAAACTTGCTCCTCAGACATCATCACTGAGTGGACATCCTGAGTCCCATTTGCCAGTTCCGTGCTGCAGCTGGCCTTGAGCCTGTTGGGTTTGTAACCATGGGTCAGGTCACTGCCTGGTGATGTGTGCGGAGCTGTGGTGGCAGGGTGACAGCTCTCTCCGCAGCGTCCCCGCTGCACGCTCTCATCTGCGCGCTCGCCCTGGGTGTAGATGGATGTTGGAGACTTACCAGTTAAGATCACAGGAGATTTAATTGTTTTTGCCAGACAACCCAGACACTTTGTATTCAGTTCCTGTTCTGGAGATGTGTCTGGAGAGAAATGAGAGGTGTTTGCTCCGTTGCCCAGCCCCTCTCTCCAGGGTGGGAATGCTCCCCACCGACCGCTACTCCAGGCCAGAGCCCAAGCGGTGATGTCTCCAGCCTCAGCCCTGGGTGATCCGTGCTGAAGTGGATGTCCTGCTTTTTGTACGTGGCAAGAGAGGAGAAAGTCACCCCCGAAGTACCTCGTCTCGATGTATCTGCTGCTGCGTCCTGACTCACCCCTCGTGCTTTGCTGGAGGACCGGTGGAGGTGGCGGTCGGGGCAGAAAGCTGCGCGCGCACTGTGACGGTTTCCCTCGGCTCCAGCGACTTTGTATGCTGCGAGGGACGCGAGGAGACGAGGCAGAGCTAGCGCATCAGAAAAGCTGTTTGCAGAGCGAGCTGGAGCGACTCTCCCCAGCTGTGCATGCAAAACACCGGGACTCAAAGGAACAGGGAGCCAGTGTTTTACAGCGGAAAATCTTCCAGGGTAAATAGGCCGAGAAAACAATGACTCGTGGTTTGCTCATGTGGGAGCTAATCAGGGAATAATGGAACATCCTAAACGCACGGTGGTTGCCCGGCGGATTTACACGTGTTGAGGGGTTGTTGTGTGTGTAGCAAACAGGCTGCCGTGGGCCCAGCTGGGATCAGCGCTCAGACACGGCAGCGGCTGCTGGCAGCAGGCGCCCTCCACGGAGGACATCCTTTGGATGCCATTTTGTAAGCAGACCCTCAAGCTGTATGTGAGTGTTGTGGACTTTTGCTTCCTCCCTGAGATAACGGCAGGTAAGAGCTCATTGTCACATTGTCCCGGAGCTCGGTGCCGTCATGGCAGTGCTGTCTTGTACTCAGATGCACTCGAATGTCTGGTCACCACTTCATGTGGTGGGGACATGCCCGTAGCAGTCCTGTTACACTCATTGTGGCGTGTTTGTATGAGCAAGAGATTGTGTCCTTAAAAGCTTGCAATTAAAATACGTAAAATACAAAGGTGAAGAATGGTGGTTGATATTTTCTGAAAGCATTAAACTGATCTCCTGACATCCAAGATAAGTCAAACCTTCAAAGTGCCGTCCTCTTCCTTCTCTAAAGAGGACCATTCTGCCAAGTTTCAAGTCACACAAATACTCTAAATTCAAATTTTACTCAAAATCAAATTCTATTCACACTACATGGTAGAGAAGGAAGCATGCCTGATGAAGGAGCAGAGAAGTCTTACAAGAATGTCATGGAATAGGGATGAACTGCAGGTCATGGCTGTTTATAACTTGTCATAGGACATAAACCTGTCCTCAGTACAACTGCAGTAACATTAACTACCCCTGCCCATCCAGTTCCCCCAGGAAGAGGTATGTAGGGATGCCCACATCAACATTTCCTTCCCTGTCCCCAGCACCTTCTCTTTTGAACAAGAAAGGTCGATTTTGTCTATGCTACAGGAAAACCTGAGCCCACTGTGGTTCTTTGAGTGACATTTTGGGAGGAAACAAAGACATGTAAATTTGAACTAGTTTCTGAAACTTGAGAAGCAAAAGGATCTCTGGTATTCGCTGTTTTTCTCATGGGGATGGATGCAATTGTTAGCTGCAAAGCTGGGAAGAAAACAATGCGGAGAGCCAAGGGACAAGAGGTGCTTTAAAATCCTGTCAGCTGATGAACTGGAGAGCTGAGGGCAGCATTAACATCAAATAAGGTCAAATTTTGCCCTCTTAGCTTTCAGGAAAGCATTTTGGTGAAGAATTTGAAATTCAGACGTAGCTGAATTTAGCTATTTGGAAGTTTTGCTAAGCACATCTTTCTGCACAGAGCTCGGGTACTTGCAGCACGTTGGTGCCAGCGGGCAGCGGGGTGCTGTGTTGAGCGCTGGATGAATACTGTGGTGTTTGTATCCTATAGATAGGTGTGGGGTGAGCTTTGTATAAATATGGAAAACACTTCAAATATTTTAATCTAGTCATAATTTTTTATTTTCTTTCTAGTTCGTTAATCAGGAAGGGACATAAACACAGGCAGGTGGTGGCTTTCCAGGGCTTTGGGAATGTTTTTCTGAATTGGGTCCCAAGAGAGCACGCCAACGTTCTGTGACTCAGTTTCCCTGTCCATACGAGGAGAGTGTCCTAATCTCACTAGTAAGGCACCCGAGGTGAGAAGTGCTTTAAGGACTGTTCCGTTTACTGACTGCACTTGGAAATGGAGTCCATGATGCGTTGGCAGATGGGTGTAGGAAGGAGTGAGCATCTGTGGCCGTTTGGAGGAATCGCCTGCATGTGTTCTATGGCTAGAGTATACATGTGGTTATTAAAATGTGGTTTTGTGTCTTTATGTAGCTGAATGTGGTTCATCTGTCACTGGAACTCAAGGTGTTCTGCTGTCCCCCAACTATCCCATAAACTACAACAACAACCATGAGTGCATCTACTCCATCCAGACCCAGCCGGGAAAGGGGATCCAGCTGAAAGCCAGGACTTTTGAACTGGAGGCAGGAGATGTCCTCAAGGTAATTTTTCGGTCTCTAATAATGAAGCAGTACCATGCTGCTAATGAGAGCAAGATCTGCAAGGGAAGCAATGTTCTGTAATTTCAGTGGAGTTAGCTGAGACTGATCTCTGGAGAATGCCGCCCAGGCGGTGCTGACAGTGCAGTGGTCATCTCTGGAGGAGTCTCGTGCTAGGAATTGGACTGATGTCCCCCAAAAAGCCCTCCTTAGGGCTGCTGTAACCCACGGTCACTGCTGTGTCATCAGGTGACTGGCATGGCTGTTTTGAAAACGAGCAAAATTCCCACAGACCAGACTGAACTTTCAGGCGGGGCAGCTGGGCTAGGATACTGTCTGTGTGTAGCTCTTCAAAGGTTAGAGCGAGATACGGGACATGATACATCTGTGAAACAGTATTTTCTAGCCCAGGGACACTGATCAGCGTGTGTCGCTGCTGTGCGGTAGTTCGCTGTGCTTAGAACACGTTGTGTAATCTTAGGGAGCCAGCACCTCTGAGCATCACCAGCTCCTAGCAGGCTGGCAGCAGCGCTGAGGCAGCAGTGAGGGTCCTTTCCCTTCAGCCTGTTTGAGACTTCTCTGCGGGTGGGGGCGTAAACGAGTTCTGTATCCGTCAGAAATGTAGATATCTGTTGTATCAGGGCACCTTCTGCTGCAAAGTCTTCTCTGAGACGTAAAGATTTGTTGGAGTGCCAGGGGTTCTTCCTTTGTAGCTGAACTTCAGTTATCTGCATAGTTACACAGGGGAAACTGTTAACGCATGAAATATGATGTTCTTAGCATTATTTTTTTGTGGTTTTTTTAAGAATCAGGGCTGATTTGTCCCAAAAAGAGGTTTATTCAAATGCAGAACTCTAGACTCAAGCTCTTCAGCCTTCCCATCCTCAATCTTAGATTAATCAGCATTTACAGGTCTCAGGACTCCATATAGGAGACAAATCCCGGCTGAGTTTCTATTAACCACAAAGAAGTGATTTTGTAGGAGGCATTAATACTACAAGATGCGTGCTGCTGTGCTAAGCCATCTTCCCAGACAACTCTGTCCTTATTTAAGTGCCGTACTTCTGCGCTGCGAGATAAGTGTAATCCACGTATTTTCAGCTCACAAATGACTGGAAAGAGAGAGATTTGCAGCTAATGCAGAGAGTAAACTCATTGTTAAGGAAATGATGTTCCCTCAACAGGTTTGTCATCAACTTCTCATCTGCTTCTGAGGAAGGTTACTATCAGTCTCCACTGGTCAGAAGTTGCTTTTTATCCTCATAGAGGATCAGGATCATGCTGTCTAAAAGAAAAAGCAGCTGTTAGTGTTTTTCTTAAATGATGGCGGGGTCAAGGCACATCTGTGAGTCACTGCAGGGAGAGCGTCGTTTTCCTGGTAGCTGTGCCACACCGTGGGAAAGGGCTTAGTTCAGAAAACACAGCCCTGAGGGCAGTGTGAGCTCAGGTGTGAGGAGAAGGATGTGGATCCTCCAGGACATGAATCCCGCTCCTCAGGTGCGCAGCATCGTCAAATCAGACTCTGAGAGGGGATAATTTCACTACCTTCAAAGGAACTCTTCCTTTACTCACTCATGGGTGATC
The DNA here is from genome assembly GCA_011801015.1 of Ardeotis arabs. Lineage (NCBI taxonomy): Eukaryota > Metazoa > Chordata > Aves > Otidiformes > Otididae > Ardeotis > Ardeotis arabs. Next base: position 13,375 of record JAAGAY010143430.1, read on the forward strand.
TGATCCCTGAAGTAGCAAACAAAATCTGTTTTCCAGTCTGTGTTTCTTCTTCCTCCCAGGTCTATGATGGCAGCAACAGCTCTGCTCGCCTGCTGGGCTCCTTTAGCCGTTCCGAAATGCTCGGCACCAGCATCAACAGCACTTCCAGCAGCATGTGGTTGGAGTTTATCACCAACAGCGAGAACACGAGCAAAGGCTTTGAGCTGCAGTTTTCTAGTAAGTCTTAGGCCCTTGTGCTTGTGAGGTGGGAATCCGAGGTGTGATGGTGTATTTGTGTGGTACAGTTGCATGACCAGAGGAAATGGTTCCTTTCCATAAAGACCTTGTAATCTTGAGTGGAATTGGAGCAGGGGAGATGATTGTGTCGGCAAACCTTTTCTGTTGTGAATGAGGCAATGGTGATACAGAAACTTTGGATCGCAGCTGAGATACCAGATTTCTGGGATCTCGTTCAAATATTAATTAGAAAAACAGTAATTTTCAATATGGTGTTTTTTTCTCTCCAGCAAATGATTTTAAGAAGAAAATGTTAATACAACCTTGTGTTAATATCCCCTGGCTGTTAAATACCTGATGAAAATGAATGCTGTTTCTCCTGCTCCAGGTTTTGAACTCATCAAGTGTGAGGACCCTGGCATCCCGCAGTTCGGTTACAAGGTCCGTGACGAGGGACACTTTGCTGGCAGCTCCGTGTCCTTCAGCTGCGACCCTGGCTATACCCTGCGGGGCAGCAGGGTGCTGGTCTGCCTGACCGGGGAGCGGAGAGCGTGGGACCAGCCCCTGCCAACCTGTGTAGGTGAGAACTCTTTCTTTTAAAGCATCCTCTAACGAGTGCTTTGCTTGTGGGCATCGCACTGAACACCCTTTCGTCCTCCTTTGCCAATACATTTGGTGTTAGCTCTGATTGCGCCCATCTACGTTAATAAGCACCGTGATAAAGATGCTGTGTAAGGCATCTTCAGACTGATCTCTTCAAAACTTCTACAGACAGTGTTAACGTGAAACACTCTGCTTTGAGCACAGATTTGCCAAAGTTTCTTGCTTCACTGCAAGGAAAATACTGCTTTTCCTGTCCCTGTCCTGTCACTTGAATGTGTTAAACAGTGTCACTTTCCGATAATGGCAGACATCAATGTGTGTCCAGGCATTTGGCAGTTCGAAGTCATGTTTATTTGAGAGCTACGTGACATCTGATTTCAGATCCTCAGACGTTTTAATTCCCTCAGTCTTTTCTTAGCTAGGTCTGGAGTTCCCTTTTACCTGTAGCTCTCCAGAAGGACATCTTCTTGCTTGGAAAATTCTGGTGCTGAGTTTTGTGTGTCTAAATGAAGTGCTGTTGGTCTCTTACCTGACAACTCCGTAATTAGCTAGTATTTACAGGACATGGCATAGTTCTTACCGACTTAGTCCTTTGAGAGATCTCAACAACCAGAGGACTCCTTTCATGGTTATACGTGATGTCCTCAGACGTTGGCACTCTGTATTCTCCCATGAGTTAAGACTGTTCTTTATGCAGTAACTTTCTGCTGAATTTTAACATTGATTATTGAGGTAAAAAAAACAGATTTCTGTGATTTGTTCATCTTCCCAACCTTTACCATATTTGCAGTACATATATTACATAAGAGTGGTGATGTCTGTGTGAGCATGTGGAAACTTACAGCGTTTTAATGGCTGCATTATGGAAATGTATTCAAAATGCTCACGTTCTTTTGAGGTTCATTTAGCAGATACATACATATGTTGGCTGCTTCATTTTATCATGCTGATGAATCAATTGTTTTTTTCAGCTACAGGCAGAAGAATTGAGCTCTTTCTCCCCATATGTGTGAATTAGGTAAAGCAGGATGCTGGCAGGCTCTGCCTTTATTCGCTGCAAAGTCAAAAAGATGGAGGGAAGCTTTGACAGCATGCCAGGTGTTAGGAGTGTGCACAGAAGTGCAGAGTTACTCCAATAACTCAGTCTTTTAGCTGAATTAAATTACTCTTATCTTTGTTTTGTAGGCTTTAAGAGTGTCTTTAAATGGCAAGAAATACTCCCTGTTGTATTCGTAGGATGAGATTTGCGTTGTTGCCAAGTGAGAACCGTAATACGTCGTGAATCTTCTCACTAACCCATATGTTCCTTTCAGCTGAGTGTGGAGGTACTATCAAAGGAGAGTCGTCAGGACGGATCCTGTCTCCCGGCTACCCAACACCCTACGATCATAATCTGAATTGTATTTGGACAATAGAGGCAGAAGCTGGTTGCACCATAGGGTGAGTTGGGCCAGGTTATTGCACCTTGTTTTTCTTTCCATGTGCAGCCTATTTTTCTAGAAGTAGATCAATAATTGTGTAAGGCGAGTAGAGAGAATGCCCTGTCACTCTGAGAGTCCCTGATGAAGGAACAAGCACTGGTGTATCTCCTTGCCAGGTTGGACAGAAGTGGCATCGCTTCTCCTTTCCCTTCAGGTTTTTAGTCCTGTATGGCCTGTGCCAGTAAACAGCGATTCTGGTAATGGCAGGTTATTTGCTACGGCTGCCTGTGGTGTTACTGTATTAAAATAACATCCAAGAGCTTTTATGTGCAGTGTAAGTGCTTTTTGCCACTTTCCTAAATGGGATGTATTCAGAAACAAACCTTTTCCGCCAGATTAGTGTTGGATTTCCCAACAGCGTTTAACAGATGTCCAAGTGACATGAGCCTAGAAGGAGCATGCATATATAAAATTGTTTGGAAGATCACATCCCAGGTAAGGATAATGGAAGGCAGTTGTGAGTTTGGTTCATCCCCCATTTGTGTTGCCAGAGAAAATCAGCACTGAAAGGGATGAGCTCTGGCACGTTGTTTGTCAGAATGAACGAACAGTCAGGAGTGGGGCTTCCCAGATGTGAGTGGACAGCTGGAAAACTGAAGCCACAGCACTTAGCCTTTGTCTTTTAATTGCATTGTTTTACTGTTTTAATAATAAACAAACGCATACACTGTAATTATCCACCCGAAGGAAGGACTCAAGATAGTTTCTAAACATCTGCTCTGTACAGGGATCCAAGACTGTTTTCTCCTCCTGCTTCTCTGACTCCTCGTGCTGGAAAATGGCAGTTTGAAATGTAATTTGTTTACAAGTTTTGTGAATTTGGCGGTTAGGCAAGCATGATATTGAGAACATTTGGCTCATAAAGTTGGTGCAGTCACCAGCACGATCCAGGCAGTTCCCTGCTCTGCGATGCTTCGTCTCTGATCCCTGCTGCTTAACCGCTGCTCCCGTGCTGAAGCTTGCCCAGGCCCTGCCAAGCCGTTCAGTACTGCTCTGTGTGTGCCTACGTGTTTCAGTCCAGGTAAAGCCATCTTCCATAGAAAACTAAGTCTATTGGCAAGTAAAACTTTTGCTAAGTGATGGGACTGAGAGAGAGAAACGTAGATTATAAGGTCTGTTCAACAATAATCCTCTTCTCCCACGATCTCCCATCAGAATTTCTAGTGCTCATTAGCTGGTGTGTGCTTGTTAGCTGGTGTCAGCCCCACTTCAGTGCTGAGCTGAGACCTGTTGCTGTTCCGCTCCCGCACTCCTTCACTGTCAGCACCCTTTTATCTTCACCGTAGCTTCCTCGCTGCATCAGCACTCAGCATCTCTTTGGCAGAGACTGTTAATTATGTTGAGCTCTATGGTTCTTTTAGTGAATTTATGCTGCAGATAGATCTGGTCCAGTATTTTAATTTTTACTTAATGCAGAAATTCCCTCCATTAGCTCTGCTCTTCAGTATGGGGTTCAGTAGTGATGGTTTCTGGTATGAACACAAGTGAAAGAGCATAGCCAGTGCAGCTTGATTCCTGCACAGGCAACTTCCAGTTGAAGTCTTCTCTTTTTTTCATTCTCCTGTAAAAGATTCTGAAGAATACAAAGATTTCCACAGAACAAAGTAGACATGAGACCCTCTTTTCTCCCTCCCCGCCCTCAAAAGTGTAAGAGGCTGCCTCATCCAGAGACTGCTTCAGCACGTGGGCTTCCCTCGCACACGTAATCCCCGTCTGCTCCCGTAAGAGCTCTCAGAGGAGCAGAGCTGTCGGCTTGCGTCTGCAGGATCAGCCCGAGGCTTGGAAGGGGCCAGGACTGAAGTGAAGCGACGCCAGGCAGTGGTACGGTGGTACACCTTGTGACCCGTCCTTTCATCAGAGATGAAAGCTCCCTTCTCCGGTTCCTTTATTTGGCAGCTCCAACAGAACAGATGATCTCTGGGTAGCTGAGAGCACATTTTCAGCAGCTTCATTTTTATGGTAATCTATTGGAGAAATAATCCTCTTCACGCATGATACAATTGTATAAAGCTCTCATTTATAACTTACATTAAAATTAATCACCAAAGCTTTTGAATAAAGCTGTATCTGCACAGAATGAGGGGAAGGTGAGAAAGATAGAAAAATTAGTCTGTACATCATTGCCATGAATGTTGAAGGGTTGCACTGTGAGAGAGGACTGGTTTTGTGCATGTGCAAACACACGCAGGCACGCGCACGTAAAATTACGGCTGAGATGACTTGGCTTCTCTGTGAGACTGGGAGAGAAAGAAGTGGGAGGGGGTGCTGGAGAATGAATGAAACTTGCCGTTCAGTACTGCCTGCACAGCTGGCAGCGGTGAATGCACAGAAGCGGCGGTGGCGTTTCATTGCGTAGCAGCGATGCCGGTGCCGTAAGAGTTTAATGATATCGCTGATCCTGGTTTGGTGGATGGGGCTGCATTGACAGGTTCCATTTTTCACAGTCTCATCTAGAAATGAGTGAGAATGTTGGGACGTTCCAGCTTGCTTCCTTGGAGATATCTGGGGCCGTAACATTGAACAGGTTTTACATTTGGGAGCAATCTCTGGGCTGGAGGGAGACAGGGGCAGCCCTGCGAGCTCCCGTTAGGGTGCGAGACCTGTGCCTCTGGTGCGAGCCGCGGGCATTACCAGTGTGTCAGGCTGTGGAAACCAGCTCCAGACGGGAGCCCGGCCTCGTGCACGGCTGTGCCAAGCTGGGGCAGCCAGAGCTGGGATGGGAGACGTCAGCAGAGAGCCCCGGGTGGGTCAGCCAAGGCGTGGGGTGCTTGCTGAAGAGCTGGGGCTAAACGGCTCACCAGAGGTGCAGATGGTCGGTGCAGAGCTGGACTCTCCTCTCTGCTGCTTGCTAAGCTGGGAGAACTTTCCCTCTATCACATATATGGCCACAATTCCTAATTTGCTTTTTGCTGCATTTTCCTGCATGTAATTGGGATTGTCAGAGTGCAAGAATAAAATTCTCTTCCTCTCCATCATCTGCTAAACCAGTGTCTCTGCCTTGTCTTAAATTAAGCCCTGCTGGCAATAGATCAGGCTGACAGAAAAACCATGCTGTTTGGGTACAGATGTGCCTCTCGAATAGATTGATTTGCTCCAGAGCACGGCGTTTTTCTCAATAACATCAGCTGTCCCCACAGACTGGCACTGGACACCCTGTGCCTGGCCGCTGTGTCGTCCGGTTCTCACGCTGAGGCTCTCTCCTCGTGGTGGGACCTTCCCTGCACGTTGTTTTTTAAAAATGCTGAGGGAAGTGAGCTGCTGTCGGCAGCCTGGGTCCCCGGGGAGGTGGCGGTGAGCTCTCCGGGGTAGTGGCCGTTCAGGGTGTCGTGTCCCCCCCCCGGGTCAGGAGGTGCTCTGCCAGCATCTCCCTGTTTCCGCGGTCTTCAGCAATGGTTTTCCCTGGCAGTTCTGGCTAACGAGAGCCAGTTAGCCTGACAGCAGACGTACCCAGGCCAAGGCACCTGTGGAAAGCAGTGCTGCTGGGATCCGTTCTTATTTTCCTTGAGTCCAGCTCTTTTCCTCTTTGCTCAAGGTCTCTGCTAGGTAGATTTATGATTCAGCTCTTTTGGTTTCTGTCAGGTTCTGGGGATATCATTTTGTTGCTGACTACATTGCAGTGGTGGGTGGTTTTTTTTTTTTTCCTTTTTACAGTTCTACCTGATTTATTTATGTTTGCCCCGGATAAATGGGAAAGCAGCCAAGTGAACACTTCCTTGTTTTCCTCTGTGGGCTGTCAGGGTTTTAAGCACGGTACCTGATGGTTTTCTTTTTTGCAGATTTCTCTCAGTGCAGTTTATAGATTTCTGCCCCCGTTTTGAACTGGCGTGCCTGGAGTTACCCCGTGTTAGCCTGGTTTCGTTGTGTCAGACGATATTTCCCCCAGTGGTAATGTGGCAGTGAAAAACAGAGGCAATTCTCTTCCGTTGGCATTTTAAGTGCAGGAGTGAAAGGGACTGAGCCCTGATGTATCGTAGCCTTTAGTTGATAACTCCCGTGGGTGTAACAATAATAACGGCAGTATCTTACGCTTAGATGGTACTTCTGATCTTGGAAGATCCCAAAGCCTGAATTCATCTGCTTCGCATCCTTCCACAGCTGAGGTTGGTTTGGTGGGAAGAGGTGCGGTGTGATATCCTCCCCAGCCCAGGGTGGGAAGAGGGCAGCTTGGGGATTGATGCTGGGACCACGTTTGTCCTGTCCCCAAGTGCCACCAGACCTCTCCTGGGCATGGAGGGAGCTTCTGCCCTCTCCCACCCCTTAGGTCTGTTTCTGGTACAGGCTCTGGAGTGAGTTTTGTCACCGTGATGACTCCTGCCAGTATCTTGGGCTTTCCGTGGGGAACTTTCTGTGGAAGTGCCGAACACGCGTAGCCCTGTTTTGGTTTCAAAGCAGAAGGCCGGAGCTGGGAGCAGTACTGCTGCAGGCAGCGCGGGACTAAGGAGCGTTTGCTGCGTACGCCGAAGGCCTTGCAACCCTCTCTCCAGGGCAGACAAAACTATAAAATTCACAGAGTAAGGAAATGAAATCTGCATTCAGAGCATCCTAGTAAACACCATGTTGAGAGCACAGTGCAATTTCATTGCCAGCTGCCAGTTTCTTAATTTCTATTTTCTCTCCTTTCCCTTCCTAGTGTGGGTTTTGGAGAGCTGGCTCATGCTGCCTCACTTTTTCTTTGTTTCTTGCTGAAGTTGTTCTGTTACCTGACCTAGATGGAGTTTTGCAATATCCAGGACTTTGTAAGACACGTCAGAATCTTGTGCTGTATCAGCCCCTTCTCTCCGCAGAGGTGCTGCAACCCAGCATCCAGAATCTGCACCCTGTGTGTGCCACCCTCCCACGCAGCCTTTTCTGCCCTGTTTTGTTAACCTCCAGGACAGTTAATGCCCTGGGAAGGGTTTCTTTTCCAGAGTGATGCTATTTTAGTAAGGGTGCTATTGGTTGTTTCCTTTCCTTTTTCCCCTGACACACAAGATTAGCTTTGTGCCAGGAGCAAATTCTTTGATCTGAGTGCAGGTAGCAAAAATCAATGTGTGTTATCAGTAAATGCTGGCCCGTGACAATAAGCTGTTCCTTGCAGGACACCAAAAAAAAGCAAAAGGACAGCCAAGGTTGTTGCTGTGTGAGCACAGGGACAGTGTGTGAATTGGATGAATCTATGTAAGCTGTCTGAAGGGACCGCAGCACGTTTTCTGCTAATTCTCTTTTTAGAATAAGTTTCTTGGTACTTCTGTGTTTCTCTGTTACAGAGCTCAGTGAAACCCCTGCGAAACCCCCATCCTCTCCTCCGCAGCCCCTCTGCCTCTCTGCTGCAGGTTTCCTCTGTGTCCTTGACGGAGCCTTTTGTCTGTGTGACAGCTGCTTGTTGCAATGTCCGAGCACCTTCAGTGTCAAACCAACTGTGATGTTCGACTGGGGACATTTACGCTGCCCACAGTGGGCTTTTGGACCTTTTCCTTGTTCCTCAAGATTTTTAGGAGAAATTAGTAATTTTGTTCGCTCAGGGGAGAACACCAAAAAGGGCCTAACTTCTCAGAAAACATTAGTATCCATGACTCCGTTGGATTTTGTTTATGGATATGTTTTGTCAGGGAGGCATGTGACTAAAAGATCTTGGGTTTTGTAGACAGATGAAGTTTGGTAGAGGGCTAAAGTACATTGTCCAAGCTGCGCTGTGGATAACAGGAGAGAACACATTCCTTGTGGGCCAAGGTGCCTTAGATTGCTACCAATGGCGTTTCTGGTATTTTCAGGAGAAAAGGCAGAGCTCGGTTTGTGATCTGATCTCCGGTTGGTTTTGCCACACAGGCTGCATTTCATGGTTTTCCACACCGAGGAGTTCCACGATGTGCTGAGGATCTGGGACGGTCCAGTGGAGAATGGCATCCTGCTAAAGGAGATGAGCGGGTCTGGCTTACCCGGCGATGTCCACAGTACTTTCAACTCTGTCATCCTTCAGTTCAACACCGATTTCTTCACAAGCAAGCAGGGCTTCGCTGTTCAGTTTTCAGGTAGGCTTTACCTCGTTTCCTCAGCATTGTCCAAACCTGGCCTTGCTGATAAGTGATTTCACGTCTATCTGCAAACTACGGGTGGTGAGCAAATGGCATTGTATTGAACACGAGAGCAGAAACCGTGCCGTCTCCCAGCCCTTTGTGCTCTGCTGGGTTTGGGTGCAGTCTCTGGAAATGGAGAGAAACTCTTGTATTTTGTCCTTGCAATGCAGGTGAATTCTGTGCTCCCCTCTGCCACAGTCACCTTCACAGTGGTGAACCTGGCAGCGAGGTGCAGAGCGGTACATGGTGGGAATACACAAGAAGGCACTACAGATGTTTTCCACCGCATTCCCACAGATCCCTCAGACACACCAGTATGCAGGCAGCTTCCCCCAGGCGTTCTGAGAGCAGTTGGTCAGTGGTCTCTGAAAACCGAGTCTATTTAAAATCTCTCAGATTGGACCTCCTGAGATGTGGGTCACACAAAGCTCTGTCAGCTGTAGGGATGCCGTTGCTAGCAGCAGTGCTACGTGTAGTGCGGCTGCAGTCTGCCACTGCCCAAGTCCTGCCAGCCATTGCCTAAGACTTGGCCTTGCAAACACATTGATTTCGATTGTGTTAGGGTAAGACGTTTCAGCATTCACACACAGGTTTCCAGGATGCAGGCCCTCACTGGCACATCCAGTGACCAACCAGCAGATGCCTATTTTGGAGATGGCAGTGAACAGGGGGAGACCCTTGGGTGGATGATGGTATGACCTTCCTGGAACTCAGGGACATCTCGGCACCAGAGCTCATTCTGTCTCTCTCAAGTTTTTGCCCGTAGCTTTCTGTTCAGGGTGCCATACATGGCCAGGAGAGCAGGCCAGCTCTTGGGGAAGAGTTTGTGCTGGGTACAAGACCTGGAATGACCGAGACAGAGGGAGATCTTTGTGTTGCCCAGCACAGCTTTGCTATCATCTTCGTGAGGCTTCTGTCTCAGCCTGCCAGGAAGAACCAGACTGGCCGCTAACTTGCTTATCTTCAGTTCCGCAGAAAGAGAGAGAGGGATTTCCTCTGGCTCTTTTAAGAAGAGCTTTCTCTAAACTGGCTAGATGTAATAGACTCTCATCACCTTAGCAGGAAATAGGCTCTGCTCCGCTGCCTGATACGGAGCTGGTCTTTATTGAATGCTTCTGCCCAAAGCCTTTGTTCACAAGGTGTGACGAAGTACTCGGCCCTAAGCTCAGAAGTATACAGTTTTGGATCTTGTGAACTTTAATGATCAGTGTAAGCTTGCCAAACTTCCATTACTGCAGGACTTTCCATAGTGTTAAGTTGTTATAGTGTTGACGGAGCTTAAGCTCGGTCAGCAGTGAAGCTGTGCTGCCCGTCCCCAGCTGAGAAGCAGCTGAGGGGGTCATCTCGTACCTCAGAGGGACACAGCAGCGAGACTGGGAGGGAAACACGTGCCTTTCTAAAAGGTCAGGCTTGATGCTTCACAGGGCTAAAGGCTAAATTGCTCTGCCACTCAGGGGCAGTGAAAAGTGCTAGCGGATTAGTTCATTTTGCAGCATGTCTGACACAGAATTCTGTAAAAATGCCATGTAAGATCAGGGGATGTCTGGACTTATTAAGTAAACATGCGTGTGCACAATTGCACATCAGACTTGCCCTCTGCGTGGTGCACTTGAACTTGCCATTCCCCAGGGCCGTTACCAGCTGGAGTGGCAGATGCTCAGAGCAAAGTCAAAGCCGGTTTTTGTGGGGGGGGAGCTTTAAGGGATGCTGGAGGAGGAGAGATGAGGAATGAAGTCATTGCTTGGGTGTCTGTTTGAGGACAGAGTCTCAGTACAGCTGATGATGTAAGCCTGTATTAAATACAAAATATATATAAAATATGTATTTTTAATACTCTTCAGTTTCTACTGCTACTTCCTGCAATGACCCAGGAATTCCCCAGAACGGGAGCCGGAGTGGTGACAGCAAAGAGGCAGGTGACTCCATCGTCTTTCAGTGTAATCCAGGATACGCTCTGCAAGGGGAGGCCAAAATCACTTGTGTGCAGATTGAGAACAGATTTTTCTGGCAACCAGACCCTCCCTCCTGCATAGGTATGAACACACATCCCTCCTCCCATTGCACTGGTTCCCTGCCCTGTTTCATTGCCAGACTTCTGTCTCTGAAGGAGGTGAGTCCCACCTGGTTTGAAGAGGTGTATGACGAGGTGTAGATGTCTCGGGTAGCTGGCTTGTAGAACCAGTTTTTAGGTTTATCCCCAGAGTGTCTGGAACAATGAGAATCTAGTTCATGCTGGAAGCTCCTAGGACATGCTGCAGTGTAAGTGATGATATTTAACCTGACAAGTCAAAATTAAAGGCTTCTTTAAAACTCAGGTTGGTAGAGAGGATTGGGGTCATGGGTGAGTAATTTCTGCAGGAGGAGACAGGAAATTCTGTCAGGAGAAAGAACTGTCTGACATTTTCTTTGAGTTCATAAAGTAATAAAAGAAGCTCATAAAAGTGATTCTCTTTAATATGTCCAGAACACATAAAAATAGTCACGCTAAGCACATAAGAGCAATAAACATCCAATTTGCTGGCCAATTAAATGCTAGCCACAAATTACTTATCCCGTGGCCTTCATTCCTGTTTATGCACTGTTATCCTAAGCAAGAGAAGTCAGTTAATTCTGTTTCTAACACCTGATTTAATGCCAGCTAGGAAACTTCTACAGCATGCACGGGATTTATGCTCCCTGCAAGATGATTTGGTTTCTGAATGACTGTCGTGGTACAGTGTGGCACGCTTTCAGCCTGATGGAGACAGTCCTTTTAGTCTTCCTGGAGCTATAACGAAATCGTATTGTTGCATGTCCTGCCCATCTCGTCGTTCTCCTGTTGAGTTTTCTTTCACACCAGAAGCTGGACTCTTCTTATTCTTTTCAGGGATATGTAACTGCTGCCTTAATCTTGGTGTGAGATGGATTCCTATGGGTCGTCTCCAGTTTGACTTGGAGATAGTGTGTTGGGTCCTTTTTTGAACACACGTCTGGCAATCGTGTTTTAGGAGTCATAAGCTCTGTCAAAAAGCTGAATGCCATGTCTTGCTCCTTCCATCTGTTCACTGACAGAGGATTTGGAGGAGTGATCAGTGGCCAAATAACACCAGTTTTGTAGTAACTGTGTAACAGGGCGCCTAGTTAGACCTGAGTTGGAAAATGTGGTTTAATTTAGGGCTTGGGGTTTATGTTTGTATTTAGCATTTCAAATATATTTTCTCATCTTTATTGTACAACTTCTGCAGTCCCTAAACGGTGTGGGCTGAACTGGAACCTCAGCTGAAAGCCCCCAGAGGTTTGGGGTGTTTGAAGTCTGCATCCTGACCCAGCTCCAAACAGCTGGGGCTTCGATGAGTTTCTCGTTTAAATGCTTTGGAGGCTGTGGGTGGGATTTTCAAAGAAATCAGAGCATGTTGAGCAGTCATTTTCCTTAGGCTGTTCAAAAATGGGTTTGTATACTTTAGTTTCTTCCTGAACTTGCCCCTGATTTTACCGTCTGGAAGAGGAACACACCCTAAAGGTGAACATTAAGGTAACAGACAAAGAATAGATGCTTGTGGTTTTTCCAAGTTACTTGTGCGTGCTGTTCAGCTAAACTCTTCACTTTCCATTGTGATTTCCTTGTCTGTTTGAGAGGGATGATGGTTCTCTGTGCCTGCAGTAGCCTGCAACAGGACGTGACTGAAGAAGTTGTTTTGGGCCTCGGAGAAGGGTCTCTAGTTTAATCTCTGCTGTGATCTTTATAGAACAGCCCCAGTACCTTTTACCTGATACCTGGAGATTCTTGTGTATTTGCAGGACTTTATAAAAGCCCTCAGGATGTACACACATGCTCGTTCCTTCGTGGAAGATCCTTCCAAGATTTGTCCTGTTCTTTCTGTGCCATGCTAGTTCATTTGCTGCTCGGTATTTGCAGTGCTGTGGGCTGGCTGGTGTCAGACACCCGAGTCTGGCACGGACTGTGCTTCCCTCTTACCCCATCCCAGTTCTGGGAGGGTCGATCGGAGCAACAGGGGGAATCGTGGAGCATCAGCTCTCGTGAAGAGAGTGCAGGAAGGCTGGCAGCAATCAATCAATCATTAATATTTCCCCCAGTGCAAATATGTGCAGGCACTTTCAGCCTTAAAAAAGTAATAATGGATTTTTCAATCAGCTTGACATTTAATGTGTTGGTGACTGCAATAAACACGAACAAGCCATTAGTCCCAGACAACATGTTTTCACTTGTTTAGCAACCGTCCGGATTTTGGCCAGGAGTTGCCTAAATAAAGGCAGCAGAAAGCATCTCTCTCCCCTTCTGGGTAGTCACACAGATGTCTTACGAAGGCTGTAACAGCATCCTTAGCTCTGTGTGTGCACCCTCACCACTGCTGGGGCACCACAAGCTCTTGTAATGTGTATCTTAATATCGCACAGCCTTGCAGACTGCCTCTTTGTCCCCTTATCTGTCCATACCTCTCTCTCTTTCTCCCTTCCTACATCTCATCTACTATTTTTTAAGTTTCTCTACGACAAAGCCTCATCCCTTTGCTTGCTTGCCCTCAGCTCCCTGTGGAGGTGTCTTGACAGGACCGGCGGGAGTGATCTTGTCCCCGCAGTACCCGGAGCCGTACCCGCCGGGGAAGGAGTGCGACTGGAAGCTGACGGTCTCTCCGGACTATGTCATTGCCCTGGTATTTAATACGTACGTACCCGGGAGCTCTTTGCTTCCGCTCCTGTGGCTGCCTGCGGGCTGGGGAGGGAGTACCAGTGGTGGGGCACTGCCTGGGGAACGGGTCTGCATGTGCGTCCTTTGCCCTCTGAAGGAACCAAACCTGGTAGGACTGTCCTGTCGGCCTGGGTAATGTTACCTTGATTTGGGGAAGGTACACGTATTTCAACTGCAACTCCTCTTTGATACCCATTTTTTTTACAGAACGTAACCATGTGCAGCATAGGGCACCCCTGTAGCAACACTGGCTTACGCTTTTGTGCCCTTGGCTGTATCACCAGTCCTCGGTTCCTTATGTGCGGAACAGAGGCAGGAATGTCCCGTACTTAGCTGAGGAGCCGTTTGGGGCAGAAGCAGTCTCTCAGCTCTGGGGTCGCGCAGCCCATCAAGCCCAGCATCTCTGTTGTTCTCCAAGGGCTGTAGCGTGTGTGTTCTTCAAGCACTCTTTGGTTTTGCAGCTTCAGTCTGGAGCCTGGCTATGATTTCCTTCATATCTACGATGGACCCGACTCGCTCAGCCCCCTGATCGGAAGCTTTTACGGCTCCCAGCTACCCGAGAGGATAGAGAGCAGCAGTAACAGCCTCTTCCTTGCTTTCCGAAGCGACGCGTCGGTCAGCAACACTGGATTTGTCATTGACTACACAGGTGAGAGCTGCCGGGGGTGCACCAGGCCTGGCTAACTCGGCAAAGTGCGTGGGACTTGACCTGCAGTTATTCTTGGCTTGAACCACCTAGCTGAACCAGATGGGAGAAGCTCTAGAAGCTGTGGAAACCTCTCGTTAGGCAGTAATCCTGCTGTCTGCTTTGCCACCACCAAAGCTGCTTAAGAGGCATGGGAGGGAAAATTGGGAGTTGGAGAGAGCAGGCAGAGGAGCCAGGGAACGCAGGGTAGGTACAAGCAGCATAGAAGGACTGGGATGTGACTGAGGATCAGCCATGTGTGGCTGCTTCTTTGTGGGGCCTTCATTATCAGAGGAGAAAGTTTTTACATCTCTCTTTTTTTTTTTTTTTTTTTCTTCAAAGAAAATGGGAGGAAGACTCTCAAAGTATATCTTTATGTACAGGCTGTATTCTATATAATCTTTCTTGCTCCACGCTGATTCTGAATAGTTCTGTCCTCTCCTTAGTGAGCAGAACGTGCCACTTCGTTGCAGATTTGAGCTTTCGGAGCACAAGGGAGTGCTGAACTGTTAACTGCTTATTAGGAATGCTCTGCGTTGCTATGGATTGAAGCTCTGTTCTTAGTGGCAAGAGCAGCTTTGTTCAAGAAAAGCAAGTGCAGACATACATATCCAATATGGGATCTCCGTCTGAATTCTTGATGCTGCCATCCAAGAGTGTACCGAACGGTCGGGGGGCTGTATCCAGAGGCGAGGATGACGGAGGTGGATGCTCAGCTCCCTTTGGTCAATGGAGCGCTCCTTAAATCTCCAGCTTCTGGTTCACTTAAGGTTCTAAAGCATCTGCTTAAAAATTCCCTGATGGTTAATAAAATGAACAGAATAGTTCACAGGTGTCTGTGTTACTAGAGCAGGGGCTTTTTTTTTCTTGTTTGCTTGAGGAAGAAGTAGAACATGCTGGTGGCTTCAGCTCTAACGGTGAGAGACGGGCAGTGGTTGGAGTTTTCCCTGGGTGCTTTTAGCTCTTTGGTGATGGAGCAAGATGAGAAGTGACAGACCTGGCACTGCTCTTCTGGGTGATGGGGGAAAAAATGGAGATTTTGGCAGAGATGTTCCTTGTTTGTGCTTAGGGTAGGTGGAAGAATGGAGCTGTTACAAGCTCCACATTACAAGTAAAAAATGTGCTCTGAAAAGCTGGATCTGGTGAGCCAGGGTTATGCAGAATGGAGAAAAGGATTAAAAACTGGAAAAAAACAGGACAAGAAGGAAATGATTCTTCAAGCCTGCCCTGGCCTATATGGACTAGTTTGCAGTATGGGAAAAAAGCATTGATGGGTTCAGGTGTGCTGGGTGTGTGACGCTACGAGACACAGCTTTGTATCCGTGGTGTGCGCTGGGAGCCAGGCTGCCGAGTCCTGTTGGCCCCGCCGCGTGCTGTGGGAGCAGGGGTCGCTCGCGCCGGAGAGCTGGCGGGCTGCTGCTCCTGCGTCCTCTGTGCTTGGCCAGTTCTCCCTTCCTGCACCCTGTCTCCAGTGCGTGGTTCCTGCTTTTGAATTTACCTGAGCAGAGGTTAAACGAAAGTGAAATGGCAATTAGTTATGCTGAACAGATGGATTTCCCTCTGTAAAATTATGATATAATAAGACAAAGACACTTAGCACTGCTTAAGATTCAGGAGATTAAAAGTTTTCTGCTCTCATTAGAATTAATTTTACTGAAAATTAAGTCTTGGGTTTTCTTCTTTTCCGGTTTCTTTTTGGGCAGCCAGAAAGTAGTTAACAAAGGAAACCTCATTAAATTAGAGTGGTTGTGCCATGCGTTTTTCTCCTAAACGCTCCTACAGTGTTCATCACGCCTACACGCTTCCCACAAAGCCAAAACTGCTGGGAGGAGAGAATGAGGCTTTAGGTTTGCTCATTAATTTCCCCACACTTTAAAAGGAACCTGGGATTCAAGTCTGAGAAGCGGCAGAAAATAGAACTTTGGGGAATCGAAGGAAGAAGAAAAGAAATGCAGGAGAGGGAGCGTGTGTGAAAGGAAATCAAATCCTGAGCTCGGTTCCTTGCCAGCATGGAATCCCACATGCGGTTCAAAGACGCCGTCTTTTCCCAGCCGTTTCACTGGGTTTGGTTGGTGCTGCAGCCCGTGAAGGCTTCTGCCCCTACAGCTCCCTAAATACCATATATCACCCCATCAGCTGTGTGTTAAATACTTCTAATTACTGCGGGCTTTGTAGTTGTCTTTTGGTAATGTTTTTTGGGGGGAAAAGAAAAGCGAAGCAGCCATCTATCAATCCCTCCTTGCAATCCTGCATCTTCCCTGGGACTGGGACTGCGTCGCTAGCCCGCAGCTACGCTGCGTCGGCTGCATGTCAAACAGCCCCGGCACTTCAGCTGAAATTGTTTCAGGGGCAATGGCTCTTCAAGAGAAAGTTGTCCTCTGGGGCTGGGAGGAATGGAGAAAACAGAGAGAGGAGAATGAATTTGACTTTTATGATGGCAGTTTTTGCATTGAGCGTGACAGTGAGAGTGAAATGGGAATGCGACAGCGCTGTGGAAGGGTGTTCGAGGGCAGATCTTCAGGCGGGCAATTTCCCAGTTTAGCTACACAGATACACCACACCAACAGCATTTCTGAGAGATGAACACATATCTTTTGGTTTGCACCCGTGATGCATTGGCAGCTGTGCAGCAGAATGAAAGATCAAACTGAGGTTACCAGCAAAGAAAGTGTTAAGTGTCCGTTCTCCTCGCACCCGTAAATTGACAGGGCTTTGGTTTACTGTCTGCGTAAAGCCTGCATTGGTTCAGAGGGTCAGGTGAAACTTAAACGCAATAGTCTGGGATTTCAGCTGGGGAGGAATTTATTCTTTGGAATGATGTAGCAGTCGTGAGCAGATTTTGGGTCCAGGCTGGTTCAGAAAGGAAGACCTGCTCTGCTCAGGCATCCCGTTTGAGGTCTGTTGAATATAATCCTTAAAAAAGGGCTTGTTTGCAGCGCCAGCCTAGTTAACGTTGTCGTTTGTGCAAAAGCAGTGTGCTGTGTTTGTAGCAGAGCCCAACACGTGCCAAAGGAAAAGGATGATGAGTTCTTGATGACAAAATAGGAAAGACAGTTCCAAAACAGAAGCTTAAACGCAGGACGAGATGGCTTGCAATATACTCGGAATTTATCTTGTTCCAGTTGTTGCTTAAGATGTTTTTTGTGTCTCAGCTACAGAAAACTAAGGTTTTTAACTCAGTATCTCTACACGTATTATCTTTTGAACCAAGATAATAATTGTATGTCTGTGTTATAATCAGCTGCATTCTAATAATCGGTTTGCATTACAGCGTCTCGCAAACCACAGATTTTAAGATCCATTTTCTATATTCATACTCCTGTAATTTTTAAATGGAGACAGCACTTTGTTAGTAATGTAAAGGGCAGGCTAGTCATTCAAAAAGCTTTTCCCAAATTATTCTTTCCCCCTTACGTTTTGTGACTGTTGAGGACCTGCTGTCATGGACGCAGAAGTGGGTCAGACTCCGTCAGTCCCTGCCTCCATCCGAGCAACTGCTGATGGATTGGTGCCGAATGGGACCCAGGGCGCATCTTTAGGTTTGGCTCCTCATCCTCGGGGCGGAGGGTGGGAGGGAGTTTCCAGATCGGATACTCCAGAGCAGGAGGCTTTCTCACGCTTTTTAGTATTTCCTGATTCTGTGGTGGGCCAGAAGTGAAGAGGCATGAAATTGAAAGCAAATGAAGCAAAACTGATTACTTTTCACCCTTCCAAAGGAATGGGGAAAAAAAAAAACAAACCCCAAGCCTCATTTCAAATCTATTATTATTTGCCAGAACTATTTTGCCCATCTTGAGCTTATAAACATATATTCAGCATTACTTACGGGTTATTTAAGGTGGAAATTCCCCACAGAAGCACTGTTCTATAAAATCCATCGCAAAGCAAGCTGTTTAAAAATATCCAGCGCCGTTTGCTGTTGAAACAGTCAGAAATAGGAGATGATGCTTGACCCCGGAATGACTTGCATTTGAAAAAACAGGTCTGTCGCCTGGAAAAGGCAGTCCATCGAGCTGGGCTGAGCGGGAGCGTGCTGGGCTCCTGGCGAGCTGGTGGGGCCAAGCTGCTTGGGGTGCCGAGGCTGCACCTGGGCTTTAAGATCCCAGCGTAATTTGTCTTCTCTTCAATACGTTGTGACTGTTCTGGAAAACTGTCTTCTAAACCATTTCTCTTGGGGTTGCTTGGCTCTTACTAAAGGCTTGCACGTCTTCGCAGATGTGGAGTTCATGGTGCACTTTGGGGACAGCAACTCTTCAGTGAAGCTGAACGCGCAGATGAAAGCCTGACCTCCTGTTCTAGGGGCTCGTGCAGGCTTTGAGTGTTCCTTGGGAAGGGAGAGGGGAAGCACAGAAAATCCTGCTTTTCCTGGACTAATAAGCCAGTTCTCATGGCATTTTTGTCTTGACTCTTTTTCTAAACATTTGGCAGCATGAATCCGTGTTAATTGAGACATCAGGGTGAAGTCCTTGATTTCTTAAGTGTCTGAGTGAAAAGAAAATGTTAATTCTAAATGGACAAGCTGTGCTGTACTCGCTTCACAGCCTAATAAATCAAAGGTTGAGGAAGCTGTGGCTTTCCCACATCCCTCTACGAGTCTTTTGCAGTCACCACGCAACCAAATACTTTCTTAAAGTTGGGCTCCTGCCTCCCTTTGTAGCCTGCTGCTGCGATCCTCGGGGCAGTTCATCTGCAGAGGAGTGCTTGGCTGGAGGCAGGCGTAGGGCTGGCGTGTCGGGATGCGTCGTCCCGGAGGGCGAGTGGTGTCCCTGAAGGCACAGACCCTCGC
Organism: Ardeotis arabs; assembly: GCA_011801015.1. Classification (NCBI taxonomy): domain Eukaryota; kingdom Metazoa; phylum Chordata; class Aves; order Otidiformes; family Otididae; genus Ardeotis; species Ardeotis arabs. The sequence goes on from JAAGAY010143430.1 coordinate 31,886, forward strand.
GGGATCAGAAACGGTCAAGAATGAGGAAAATGCAACAAAAGCAGTGGGGCTTGTTGCTCAGCCGTCAGCTGCCACCCTTTTTTTTCAGCAATCGAGAGAGTGGTGAGCGCTGAACGTCGTGGTTTTTCAAAGCCAGAGCAGAGGCTGAGATCAAGCACACGGCTGAGACATCTGACAGCGGCTGGGAGGCGATGGACGGGCTGAAGCCGCGTCGGCTGGGCAGATGAAAGGCAGTGAGACTGCTCAGAGTAATGAGAGGCGTCAAGTGGTCAGAGGGAAGCTGTTGGGTGCTGCTTTTGTATGAAAGGATCTAAAAGTGTGGATATTAGCAATTCAGAGAAGTAAAGGCTTGCAGAGTGCAAAAATATTTTGGAAAAGTAATGAAGTGTTTCCATTTGGAAATAGCCTGTGTGTTGCCGTGGTCTCTGGGCCATGGGATGCACGGCTCATCTTCAGGGCTGGGGTTGGCTGATGCCCAGAAGCAATTTGCCACCTCTGTGAGCTGTGGTGACCAGTCTTTACAGGAATATTCCATTGCCTCGCTGCTCACTTCTGCAGCTGGGGCTGATGTCTCACAAAACCAAGGATAAATGGGGAGGGAACATGTTCATCCAAGCTGACCAGAGAGCCAGGGGCTTGGCTTTCCAGTGCTGTGGCTGAAACAAGCGTCTTGGTGCTGATATCTTACTCATAATAATTAAGGTTTCTCTTCTGTGTCTAGCTGGTGTCTCAGCAGGACCTACTGTCAGATCACACACAGGAAATACTGGGACTGAAATATTTGTTGAATTCTTTTGTTTTAGAGCCCCAATCTTCTCCATCACGTTCTGAGTATCTGAGCTTTCATTTGCATGCTGCAATAGCTGTGCTTGTAGGCACGTGTGTGCCCCTTCCCTGGATCACATAAACTGGAACATCTTATTTGGCTGGGGAGCTGGGTTACCCGAAGGAGAAGTGCCTTGTCCGGAGTCTGTGCAGCAAGGCACCGCTAACATGGAGGAGAGCCAGGACTTCGTGATGTAAAGTTTGATGATACACAAGTGTGTGGTGGTCTGCGAGGAGCACTGTGGGCTGACCAGTCCGTGGCTCCCGAAATAGGGAACTGGTGTTCCAGGAAAAACCAGTGGCCTCTCTTCTGCAGTTCACGGCTGCTGTTCCTGGTGGAAGCACTTCACGTCCTTTTGGCCCTGTTTGACGGGATCGCTAGCTGGTGGTACAGCTGTTGTGTAAAGGAAACCATAGAGCTAATCCTGTTTTTCACTGCAAACAAAGAAACAAAAGCAAGATCTGGGGGCTTTACTGTTTTCTGTTTTTCCCTCCACCCCTTCCCCAAATACTAAAAGCCCATGATTTAATGCTTAAACACATTATAATTGTTCACAGACCCGCTGCTCTCTGAAAAGCCCTCATCTTTAATGAGCAATTTCCAAATGACAGAAGAGCAGGATTAATCAAAGCCTCTAATTATATTTCATGCAGGAAAAAAAGAAGGAAAAAAAAAAAAAGAAAAAAACCCTCAGAAGAAGGAAAGAAATTTCCAAGTCCTGACAGCTCTGTAGTATTTGCTGGAATTTTCGTATGTAAATGGAGTTTTTAACTCTGCGGGGCAGAGTGAACAGAGAGAAAAATGACTTCATTTTGTCTAACTGCTTGTAATCATTTTGCCATAATTGCAGCCGTGTTGCACATCTGGAGAGTCACCCAGCTAGCGCGTGGCGCCGTGTATTTCCGTGGTGGGAACCGACAGCTCTTGGATACAGGGATGATAGGTGGCAGGGAGGCAAAGTGAGCAGATGTGGCACATCTGAAATACGTTGCGTGTTCGGTCTGCGTTTGTATGCCCTGGTTTGCAAAGTTCCTTGCAGCCTGTCCCCTGTGAGAGGAGGGAGAGCGAGTGCAGACAGCTAAGTCAAAGCTTTGCCTCGACGATTGGCTTTTGGGTACCAGTAAACACGTGTGTGAGCTGCAGCCTGCCTTCTTCCAGTGTGCTTGTGCTGGAGCTGAGCATCACAGAAGGGTCTGGACCAGAATCTGATCCATACAATTCCCAGCATGAGGGAGTGATTGAAATCTGAACTCTGCAAGTGGTACTAGTCTTTGGTACGCTTAAGTGAGATTCTCAGAGGAGAGAAGCTAAAAAGCATGCCATTGAGCAGAATTCTAGAGCAGCTGTATCAGACCAGTAAAGATTTTGGCAATTCTCTCTTGCAGAAAATCCGCGGGAGTCGTGCTTCGACCCTGGCTCGATTAAAAACGGAACCCGAGTGGGTACGGATCTGAAGCTGGGCTCTACCATTACCTACTACTGCGACGGCGGGTATGACATCGAAGGGGTCTCCACGCTGACATGCGTAATGGGAGGGGATGGAAAACCCACATGGAACAAACCTCGACCTACTTGTACGGGTAAGGCCCGAGGGGAAGCGGTGAGCGGAGAACCATCTGCCTGTCGCGGTTTGTCCTAGTGAAGAGCTTGGTGTTACCTTTGCACAGAGCTGCTTGCAAGGGGACAGAAAGTTTTTCTCAGCGTTTCATAACTTTCCAGTTTTTTTAACACATGGAGGTCAGGAAGAGCTGACTTATATGAAGTTTCTCGAACCCTCTTTTGAGAGGGACTGAGAACTGGACACAACAGATGATCTGCACGACAAATCCTGTGTCCCTGTGCAGGGCAGGGTTCAGGAAGCCACTTCAACGTTTGCTCAGCCCGATCCCTGCTAATCAAAGTACTTAAGCGTGTGCTTTCCTGGGCAAGGACCCGGTTTATTTAGAAAACAGAAGGTGGTATTAGAGGTTCTGTGAGGACTTTTTTTTTTTGTTTGGTTTGTTTCCTGGCTTAATGAGAAAATGGTTTGAATGATAGGCTTGCAGTCAGACCACCTTACTCTGAGAAGTGAGTTGAGAGCTAGCTGTCAGTCTGCGGTGGCTGGAGGAATGAAATCCCTGACTCGGGCGCTGGTGGGGAGGACACCGTTCCCAGCGGAGCCAGGCTCCTGCGCTGAGAAAGGGCAAAAAGAGTGGGAGCTCATCCCGACGGGTCCTGTGCTTCAGGGTCGGGAGGAGAGCAGCGCGAATGATGCGTTAGTCTGTGACACCATACCTGGCATCCCTCAGCCTTGCTGTAGCCTTGATAATTAAACGTGAGCAGGCATGAACCCAGGTTAGGATAAGCCTTATTTTTCTTAATAAGAACTTGCAGCGAGAGCTGTGATGCCTGAAGCGTGGAATCGATCGTGGCTGGGGGCAGCTGACCCAGCTCAGTGTTGCCGTGCGTGGGTGGATCTCGGAGCAGTGGGAGAAAGGTGGGGGTTTCACGGCAGAGTTTTTGGGAAGGGTGTGCTCGCTGATCTCTCCTTGCCGTTCTCTTGCAGCACCCTGTGGCGGTCAGTACACAGGCTCGGACGGCGTCGTCCTCTCTCCGAATTATCCCCAGAACTACACCAGCGGACAAGTCTGCCTGTACTTCATCGTTGTGCCAAAGGACTACGGTATCATTTTGGATGTTTTTCGAAAATCTGTCCTGCTGTCTGTGCAGCTCTCTTGTTTGGGTTTTTTTTTTGTTTGAATGAGGCAGCAGAGTCAGTGCACATATAAATGGAGATAAGGGAGGCTGGAAAATAGTAAGTGGCACTGTTGGATGCTCTTTATACTTTGTTGTAGTCAGTAAGGATGATGGGAATTTTCTGAATTTCAAAATCTATCAAAAATGATTCCCATCCAGTTCCTGCACTACATCCAGTCATGCAGAGCTGAAAAATCAGCACAAAATAGTTCATGGTGATTAATGCTAGCAGCAGACTCGGAGGAGCTCCGAGAGCACAACGTGTATTTACTATAAGCACATGCTGGCTGCGGTGCTAAATGATCTGTCTGCGCAGAGCAGCACGCAAATGCATGGTTTTGTGGATGTGCAGGCATGGTACTTATGACTAATTTTTATTTTTAAATCACGTGTAAATTGGATTTTAAAACTAGATCCAATCAAAAGGCAGATCCCTTTAAACAGAGCAGCATTCTTGTTATCAATTCCAGTGCTGATTAATTTTGGTCAGAGCTAGCTCCATGTTCTAGAAAGCTTTGAGGCAGCTAGCTGGATGTTAGCATTGGTTAACGTATTCTCTTGTTTGAAGGGAATTTGAAGTTCTTGAAGAGCACTTGCAGTGCCAGCTCTGGCAGGTGAAGGTCTCTCAATTCTGGTTTTTGGTAAAAAAATTCAGGAAGCAAGCAGGAAAACCATTAGCATTGAACATTATGCATTTCCCATCTCCTTCACTTCTTGGATTTTGTGTGCAGCAGGCATCAGGGTATGCTATTGAGACTTTTTCAGTGTTGCCTGCATCAAAGCTGTGCTGGAAACAAATGTGGGAGCTTGGTGGATGATGAATTTCACAGCAAGAGGCCACTCAGCTTGTGAATCTGCAACTGGGCACTTAAAATGCAAAGCTAGGAGAGGAGACAAAGGGGAGAAAAAAAAACATAAGTGCAAGTTTGGGAGGAAAAACCTTATTATATTCTGAAAAATAAAGATAAATAAGTGAAGTTTCTTTGTTGTAGCTAAAAAAAATGCTCTGATCCTCTCATTATTTTCTCCCTTTTAGAAGCTCTGCCTGCTCCTTGGTGCATTTACATGTATGCAGTAGGACACAGCACCGCACGGCTCCCTCGTTAGCAGTCTCTGTAGACAGGCTTAGCACTGTCCTCTCTCCGTGGCAGCCATCCTCCCTGACCAGAGAGGTTCAGTCTAGAAATTAGGTTTTTCAGGTCAGGGATTGTTATTTTGTTCAGGTTTTGCACCGTGCCGAACCCAATGGGAGCCCGTGTCATGACAGGGGTTCAATACAAATAATAAATAGTAAGTATCAGCTGGTGAAATTATATACCTTGTGGTATGTAGGCAGGCAAATGGGATGATTCATAAAAGAATCCCTCTTGGCCTATGAATCAGTGTTAAAGCGTACTGGCAAGTGAGCATGGGGGAGGCTGGTTGCTGCTTCTGTTATGCCTACTTTGTGGATAAATAAAGGGCTCCCGTCTTCCAGGACTGTCAGTCAGGCCCTTTTTATCTTTGCCAAGCTCTTGAGATAAAAGAAGCTGAAATACCTCGACTCCAGGCCCTGGCTACGTGGGGACAGCGGTGTGGCCCAGCCCGCTGCCCGCCCCGACCGGCGCTCCCTCTCTCCGCAGTGGTCTTCGGGCAGTTTGCCTTCTTCCAGACCGCGCTCAACGACATCATCGAAGTCCACGATGGCCCCAACCAGCACTCCCGGCTCCTCAGCTCCCTCTCGGGCTCTCATACAGGTAGGGAGCGTATCCCTGTTGCCGCTGGGAAAAGCGAGCCAGAAGTACAGCCTGCCATTTGACACCTTGCTCTGTGCAACCCGTTTGTGTAGCTAATGCTGTAATCCCAATCACTCCTGGTTTATCTCTTTCTCCTCATCTAGGTGAATCATTACCATTAGCTACCACCAACCAGATTCTCCTCAAATTTAGTTCCAAGGGTCAATCTACAGCCAAGGGCTTTCATTTTGTCTACCAAGGTGAGTACAGTTGTGTTCTGGAGATGTCCTCACCTTGGTCCCAAGATAATGGTCAAAAATACAGTGGTGTTTTGAAGTGTCCTGAACGGCTTTTGGTGTCTGTGGGTCCTTGCACACTTTCTATCTGAAGACGAAACATCACAGGAGATTAAGTTTAATTTGGTAAGGGTGAACTTGCCGGGCTGTCTGGCTCCTGTGGGTACTTTTCATTCAGACCTTCTGTGTTCACTCAGCCCCAGCCCTCGCACATCCCAGGATCAGTATCAGAAGTATCCTTGAGTCACGCCCTGAGTACACAGTGAGTTCCTGGGATTTATCCCCAGGCATTTTTCCCCGCTGGCGTTTTAGCACATTTCTCGGTGTAAGCAGCTGAACACTTGTCTAGCAGCTCTGGAAAATCCCTCCTCTCCGCGTGTCACAGGCTTAGGTCTCCTGCTGTCAGACTTTTGCCCCTTGCTCCTTTCAGTAACAGCTTGTGTTGCGTTGGTGGGTCCCACTTAGAGCTTTTCAAGTAGTAAATAGAAAGTGATGCGCAGAGTAGTGGGAGAACAGAAGGGCTTCCTCGCCCACGCGCTTTGTGTAGCTACCCGTGGGTCAGCCAAGCTTCTACGTGCACGGTGCTGTAGAGCGGGGACAGACAGCAGGGACAAGCTGGGCCTTCTCCGGGGGAGGAGTGAAGCATGGTTTGGATGTTAGAGTATCCAGAGATCTGTCCTCTTGAATTTCTGCCTAATTATTGCAAAACAACAATTGTTCTGATAGTCATCTTCAAAGATTTCAGCAAAGCAAAGGGTTTGATGAAATCAGTAAATACTGCCTTCCCCCCTCCTGCACGCTAATTAGGAGCTGCACGCTCTTCGGTGATTGTTGCGTGGAGAGCGCCGTTCCTGGCTGTGATCTGCCTGGCCAGGCTCTGGTGGCATTTGCTCTCGTTTTTACACAAACGAGGAGTTCTCCCTCCCGTAGCCTTCCCTATCCAGTGACGCATGCGTGTGGCAAATTCCCCTGAGGTGCAGGAGCCCGGAGCCCGCAGCAGCGAGTGGAAAGCAGCCCGAGCTGGGGAGCAGCGCGGCAGGGTTAGGCACACGGGCAATGTTCTTTCCATGGTTTGGGGAGAGGCCGAGCACACGCTCATCAGTCACAAATGGCTGAGCTGGGGTTGTGTGAGCAGCGGTACGGATCCGTGGGTGTTTTGACTCTCTTTGTTTGCCCAAAGTAGTGCCCTGTCGTAACTGGCTCCTTCACGCCTCTGTGTTCCCCTCCCCAGGTCCCTGAGACACGTCGGCTTCTTGCTGATCATCTTGCAGGATGCCAGAGTGGGCGTGACATTCATCTCTCTGAATCAGATTAAAATCAAATGATATAACTGATATGCTCATCATCTCCACGTTTTTCCCCTCCCAGCAACTCAGGCATTAAGCACTAATAAATTGTAAAACAACTCAGAGGAAAACATAAATTGATTTCTTCCTCAGCCATAGGCATTTCTCGTATTTCCCCTCACTTATCTGTCAGACTCTCCGTTTCGTTCTCTGGCTGTTGTTCCCAGTTTTGAACAAGCGATTTCAACAATTGGCAATGCAGCATCACAATTTAAATTCCCCTTTTCTTTCTTTCTCTTCCCATCATGAAAAAGATTGTTTAAAATTGCTGTCCTTTGTAGTAACGAGGCCAGGCGAGCTGAGAAACCTAAAGGATTTTCTACTGAGGCTCTAGCGTTATATGGGAAACCAACTTTTCGGAAAGTCATTGCTGAATTCCTTCATTTTCCAATTTAGAAATGACCTTTCTGATGTGATGATGAGTTTTCTGGAGGCAAACAATCTCATCTCGGAAAGCATGCGTGGTTCTGTAGTGTCCTGGCTGCTTTTATTTCAAGTATCACTTGAATTGACGGAAGTTTGAGTGAAATGTGATTTCTTTTTCTTCTCAGTGGTCGTGGTTGTGTTCAGCCACTCTTTGGGGTTTAGGTGTAATCAAATTCCTGTGTTGTTTTTAACAGATCTTTAACATGGCACTTAGTATTTTCAAAATATTTACTCTAACTGTTTTTTTCTTTGTTTTCTTTTTGTTTTGCAATTGCACGCTCACCTGCTGGTTTCTCCTGCCTGCGATGCAAGCGGTTCCTCGGACCAGTGCCACCCAGTGCAGCTCGGTGCCGGAGCCTCGCTACGGCCGGCGGCTGGGCAGCGATTTCGCGGTGGGGGCGGTGGTGCGGTTCGAGTGCAGCGCTGGTTACGCGCTCCAGGGCTCCCGCAGCATCGAGTGCCTCACCATGCCTGGGGCCCTGGCTCAGTGGAACGTTTCGGTGCCCACCTGCGTGGGTAGGTATCCTTGGGTTTGGAGGAAGAAAAGACAAATCAGTTCAGCAACTTGCGCTAGAAAAATAAATTCCATTCTTCAGGATGGTTTAAAAAAAAAAAAAACAACAATCAACAACAAAAAATTAAAACACCAATGAAACAAAATAAACCATTTCATACCTCTTACATACAAAAGCCAGGTCTGCGTGTGAACAAGGACAGTGAACCCCAGATGTCAGGGAGGGGACCTCTTGATCCAGTTGTGGGATCTGGGACAGCGTCTAGAATAAACTAGATCTGTCTGACAGCTGCTTTCGCCGTCTCTGGAGGAGAGCCGTTCGTGAAGAACTGATCTCATGGGCTGCTGTGCCCAGTGTTCACCACACCTGAGGGCTGTGCACTTGTACGAGAGAGTTACTGAAAGGAGGATTATTCATACAAATCTTATCCTTAAATTATGAGCCAATTCTGTTCTGCTTTTTTGTTCATGGACAGATGTTTTAAAGAGAATGTTTTAGCATAAAGCCTCATAAAGTCCTTCATGCTCAAGCATTGCTGTGTTTGTTTCAGTGCCATGCGGTGGAAATTTGACGGAGCGCAAAGGGACCATCCTGTCCCCTGGCTTCCCTGAGCCGTACCTGAACAGCCTCAACTGCGTGTGGAAGATCACGGTCCCCGAAGGAGCAGGGATACAGGTACGGTGCTAGCAGCTGTCGCTGCGGCCTGAGCACGGTGTCTGGTTCAGTCAGGGGCCACGTGCTGTGAGGTTGCTGCTCCTCTTAGGAAAGAGATGGGTTGGATGTGTAATTCTCTGGAATCAGACATTTGTTTACACTGTGATGGCCCAAAGTGGGTAATATTTCAGTGGATTCTGCCTCCTGGAGGCACTCTCCGTGGGGGATCAGCTGGAGCCGTGTGGCTGTTCCGGTGTAACAAAATAATTGTGGTATTTTGGGCATATGTCTTTATCCTGCTCAGTTATGCAATGTTGAAAACAATGTAAGCTGCACCAAGAAAGAGTTCCTTGCCTGGAGTGCCGTTGTGGATTTGTTTTGCTGACAGAGTTGCGGCAGTGTGATTATACAATTACGGCTGTGCTGTTCGTTGTCTCCAGGTAAATGAGCTTTCTCGTCAGCTCTTTTTGTGGTCCTTATCGTTCCTCTGCAGTAGTAGTCCTGCAAGCTGGAGGCTGTTTAGAATTAAGCCCAACATCAGAGACCAGACCTTAGATAAAGCTCCCATTCAGCGCGTGTGCGCGTTGTCCTTGCAGAAGGCATCTCGCCGTATGTTTCACTGACATGGGTTAGCGCACAGATGGATTCTTTAGCAGGTTCATTCACTCCACAGACCTCATTATGAGAGGGTTTTTCTTCCTTACGCTGCTTTGTCTGTGAGGGTTTTGTTCGTTAAGTGCTTTTATTTCTCCATCATATATTTGGTTAATAGACTTGTAGGTGGGTCCCTCCCTGTCTGCAGCACTCCAGCTGCTGGCACACAGCAGTTGTGTTTCTCTCCGCGGTTTTATTGAAACATCAGCTCTGCCTTGCTGGATTACGGTTCTGCTCTCCCGGAGGGGATTCTTACCTGGTGCCACTGTCGTAACTCAATCTGAAATGTGAGCCTGGGTCTGGGATGGCAGAGATGGCAGAGCTGATGGGAGCAGCAGCGGGGGGCTTCCCAGCAGAGCAGCACAAGCCTGGAGCGATATTTTGAGCCCTCTGCCTGGCTTTCATGTGTCCAGTCCAGCACTTCCTGTTCTCCTCTTTGTTTTTGAAGCCATTTAAAACAGTGTTTTCGAAAGCCTCAGAGCCTCGCCATCAATTCCTCCCTGTTCATCTGAAATTTTAGCCGTTCTCGAGACCCCCACATGGCGGGGAGGGTCCGTTTCGCTCAGCCCAACATCGGAGCGGTTGAGGCAGCTTGCAAGTTGCTCAGGACTCCTGGGATCGGGAGGTGATAATTCACTTAATTTTTAAAGCGAGGCAAATAGATGTCTGTACTCTGCACTGCCGTGTTCGGAGCGCGAACCCTCGCTGCCGCTCCTCAGCCCGCGGAGCTGTTTCTGCACATCTGCTGAGCTGGGAGGGAAGCGTGCGCTGCAGCCGGCTGTTAAAAGCGTGTTCTGATTCGTACTCACAACTCTTTGGTTGCGCAAAGGCAGCTCTCATCTAACACTGGCAAACGTAATGCTAAAGGTGTGGGTTTTTTCTTTTGGTTTTTTTTTTTCTTCTTCTTTTTTTCCCCCCTTCCTGCTGCCTGTGATCTCTCGCAAGGGAAATAGGTATTTTGGGGTCTAACACAAAATGCAGGCAGACACAAAAGCACATCCCGTGGCTGAGCGCTAACACTGCCGAAGCGCGGGGTTCAGTTCCTAGGTGTAGAGAGGGAAGGTTTTGGAGAAGGGGCAGGACCGTGGTCCTTCAGTGTGACCGCTTCATCTGGTGCTTGGTGAGAGTCCGTGTGGACCCGCACGCAGTGCTGGGGTCTCTGCTTCCAGCTGTGCCGAAGGGCCCCGCCGCGCCGGCAGCTCTGCCCGTCGACGCGGGCCGGCCGTGGGATGGTGTCTTCCCTCAACGTCAAACCAGATCGCATCAGCTTGTGGCACTGGGACTTCCAGTGGAAATGTTTTATGGAAGAAGAAGGCATGGCGAAAGGTGTTGGCCCCAGGAGGTCAGAGAAGCCGCAGCAAAGCCCTGTGCGGAGCTGTCAATTGGGGTCAGCCCAGAGGCAGGGTGACGGCCGCGGAGCTGGACCTGCCATGCAGCAGCTGCGTAACCCGTCCCGCTTGGATCAGCTCCGCTTCCCTGGACACCGCTTTTCTGTGCGAGACATTCTCCATTATTAGATACTAATTTAAGCATCAGTTTACCCTCATTTTGTACAACAATTAAAGGTTAAACAACTGTAAATCAGAGGAGGAGGTGAAATTAAAGCTTTCTTAGCAGCGGTGAGTCACTGGCAGGGTTTTTATGTAATCAGTGTGTGAGCTAGCACTTCTGCCATGAATTATTCATTCCTGTAGCAAACCTTCCTGAGTGAACTAATTTATATACGTGGCAGCAAATAGATGCAGATCCCTTGTGAATGCCCATGTCAGACTGGAATTAGGACCTTAAAAATGTTTATTCCGTGAAGTTGGGAGGGGGAGGAGAATAAATAATTTAGAAAATGTAAGAGCAAACAAAATGCACGTTCCTAATCCGTGTTCTTTTTCCATAACGTAAATCAGCGTGGGGGTGTAATTAGGTGGGCTTGAAAGGCACTGACTTGGGCAGTGTGGTCGGTAACGGCTCTGCGGGGGTCTCTGCGATTTCTGCTGGATGAACTCCGCTTATTTTTTGGAAAGAAAAAACTTTTTAGGAACTTTGTAGCCTGCTTTATTATTCAGACTAATTCAAGGAGGAAAAAGGTTAAAATGGTAGAAATAATGGGGTTTGATTTTATTTTTTTTTATTATTACTATTTTTTAAAAATATTGTGTGTGTGTTATGTTTAAGCAGGGCAAAGGCAAGTGAGATATTTGGAGTGGATGAGTAAATACACATCAGGAACGCTGCAGGAAAAAAGGGAGGGGATTCACAGAATTTCCAGAGGGAGGGCTGAGTGCGTGCAGTCAGGATTTGCAGTGCGCTGAACCCCCTCGCAGTGTCCAGCCCAGCGACGCGTGCTGCCCAGCGCTGTGCTGAGGGGAGCAGGTCTGTGGAGTTAACAAGGTGATGCAGCTTGGAAGGGTTAGGCGTAGCAGGAAATCTTTGTCCAAAGAGACCTCAGAGAGTTGAGGCTCTGCAATAAGCAGATGCGTGAAGGCTGGAGGGGAAGGGAAATCTGTGCCTGAATTTCCAAAGTTACACTGTTCTCCCCAAACCCGGCAGCAGCGGTGCCAAGCAACTGCGGCTTCTGCCGCCTGCCAAGGGATCAGGCCTTTTGGGGACAAGTTATGCCAGTCATTTATACTCCTGATTTGTCTTTAAGGGTCCTTTTTATTCAGATTGTTGGCCTAGGCATTTAATTTGAGGTACCCAGTGTTTGAAAATTCATCCAGAGCTTATAAATCAAAGCTGTTTTTTCTGAGTGCTGCTGGCTTTCTCTCAGGTTTGCTGTCTGACTCTATCAGGCTGCTCCCCAGACCTGATGTATAGCACGGCTTATTTTTCTTAATAGGACACTGAATACTTGGAACTCCTGGTGTTTAAGAATAAAGACAGAATCCATTTTAGTGGTAATCAAGGAAAACAAATCTGTGCAATTACGTGTAGATCTTTGGTCGAGTGTAAGAGCTGTAAATGCGGATTTATTGCGTCCCATGATGTTACTCGTTTGAGGATTGCGTTGAAATTGTAACTAATGGAGTCGAGTGACTTCCCGAAGCTCCAGACCTTACGGAGCATGGCAGAGAAGGGTGGGAAAGTTGAAAATGCAACTTGAGTGATTTGGCTAAAAGCTGAGAAACAAGGCAGTTGCAGAAACTTCATTGGATTAAAAAAGGCTTGTGATTTAATGTGGATTTCTGTGTTTTTATTTTAGCTCTTGGGTTGCTAGTGGTTACTTCCATATGAAAGTGTTGCAAAAGTCTTCAGTGATTTCTCCAAACAGGAAAAAAGGCTCAGATTGTCAGCCACTGTAAATCAGCTGTGAAATTGCAGGAGCTCTCACTTTGTAGCAGCAGCAGCAAACAGCACCCCTGGTACGGAAATCTGGAGCATGGAGTTTGCTGGAAAATAGCTGTACAACCCAAACAGTGGCGGTCAGAGGCAACGGGGCTCCACGATGTGCCAGTGCTTTGGCACAGAGAAATAGCAGTGCTGACTGAAAGCCCCAGGGTGTGTTGCTGATGTTATTAGTGCCCCTTTCGCTGATATTATTTTGGTTTATTAGCACAATTGCAGGAGCTTTACTGTTACTTTTTTTTTTCTCTTCAGATCCAGGTGATCAGCTTTGTTACTGAGCAGAACTGGGATTCCCTGGAAGTGTTCGATGGACCAGACAACACAGCCACCATGCTGGGAAGTTTCTCTGGTACGTGTGCAGCATCATGTTCAGCAAAGCCCATCAGGGCGTGCGTAATTCCTGATCACGTCAGCTGGACTTCAGCACGTACAGAAAATAAAGCACATGCTGAAGTGCTTCAGAAACTCGGCATAGATTTAAGCATCTGCTTAAAGGGAATCATATGCTTTGTCGAATTCGGAATTTGCCTACTGTCATCCTGCAGAAAATATTGATAGAGAGCCTTAAACACAAAACCAGGGAGTTAGGTTTGGGTTTTTTGCAGAAACTCCCCAGCATTTCCACAGCCTGGAAGCGGGGCTTCCCGCGGCGCTGCTGCGCTGCATGGGGTTGGCTCGGAGCGCTGCACCGGCCGGGTTAACCTCACCGGGTGGGTTAACCTCATCGGGCGGGTTAACCTCACCTGGCTGATCGCACCAGAACGGGTGAAGGGCTGCACAACAGCCTGTCTTCGCTCGGCGGTGGGGACTGTGGCTTTAGGGGAGTAGCAAGCAGCCCCAGAGCGTTGTCAAGCTTTTTAAACAGCAGAGCCACTTGCAAACCGATGGCCCCGATTCTCACTTATTTAATGAACAAACATGCTCAGAGTGCTTTGAGGTTGGTAAGGAGAATGGTCATGCGTAAAGACCAGCAGATCTGCTCCCCGCGCTGCGTTTGGGGTAGAACTGCTTTGACCTGCTGCTGCAGCGGCTTCTAGGGAATGGGGCAGAAGGAATCCGGACCTTGCGGGGACCTGCATTCCACCCACGCTGTTTCTCATCGCCGATTCCCTTCTCAATACTTTCAGTCTATCTGGTCTGTAAGTGGTAAGACTTCACGTGATGAAAATTCGCCGGTAGGCTTTGAAAAGGCCACTGCGGGGGAGAGGATCTGGGTATTTCTCAATTGGCCTCATTAGAACCTGATCAAAACCAACAGAGCTTGTTAAGTTAAAGGACTTTCTGTTCTCAGCCTCTTCTGCAGCTAGTCTCCGAGGACACGGAGGAGGAAAAAAGAATCCTCTTCAGTATCTTTGTGCACCTCTTGTTTTCCTAGGAACGACAGTGCCTGCGTTGCTGAACAGCACTTCAAACCATCTCTATCTGCATTTCTATTCGGATATCAGCGTCTCTGCTGCCGGCTTTCACCTGGAATACAAAAGTAAGAGCAATTCGGCCTTGATCTCGCAGTTCCTCTGAGCCGTTGCCTCATAGAAGCGGAAGCTGCTTGGCGGGGAACGGGCAGCGAGCTTTAAGGCCTGTGTGCGTGTGGTGCCCTGCTCTCCAGGTGCAGAGATGGAGTGAGCAGATCAGAGGAGATGTGGGGTCTCGGGGTGACCCTCACCTTGCTGCTGATCTGCTTTGTAGCACCTGTTTGGTTTCTGTGTTGTAGCACAGGAGGAGTTGTGCAGGCTGAAGTATTAAAAATTCATGGAGAACTGGCCTGTTCAACACCGTGCCGTAATCTTACTTTGGGAAGTGCCTAAAATGATGCTTCCCTGAGGCTGGGAGGAGCTGCTTGCTCTTTGCAGTCTTTCCTAGGCATTCAGTGTTGGTCACTGCTGGAAACAGCATGCGGGGCTAGACAGATCTTCATAGGATAGTTCTGACTGGAAGGGACCTCAGAGGTCATCTCATCAAACCTCCTGCTGAAAGCAGGGTCAGGTACGAGATAAAACCAGATTACTCACTTTACACATCTTTATGCAGTCTGTGCTTGAAAAACTCCAAGAACAGAGACTGCACAAACACTCTGGGCAGCTGTTTGTCACAGGATGAGCGCTGCAGGCCCTGGCCTTCCTGGTGCTTCTCTACTGAACTTGGTCCACTTTATTGATGTTTTTCTTATGCCATGGGGCACAAAATTGCAAACAGTCTGTGGTTTGATTCCTGCAGCGTGCCACAGCCGAGCTGCAGTGGGTCACAGCGATGGTGGCTGTTGTCTCACCGAGGGCTCGCGTTATTCACGCCCGGTCCAGCAGCAGCACAGACAGCGTGCAAGCAAGCGGGTGCAGCACGGCAGCTCCCGGCTCAATGGAATGTTTAACTAGCGGCCAGGAGAGCAGGCGGGCTTGTGTGTTTGCAGTGCAGTAAACACACGAGTGCTGCGGGGCCAGGAGCCGGTCTGGTCGTTGTGCCGCTCACAGGGGGCTGGCTAACGCGCGGTGACGGCCTGGCCCTGTTCCCGCGTTGGCAGCGGTGATGGTGAGCTGCTGAGCTGTGCTGGGACCGCTGTCTCTGCTCACGCAGTCTTCCCTGGGGCAACGCGGACGTAATTGCTCCTTGCTGGGCACCGTGTCTGACAATTGATTCTGATCACAGATCTTGTGTTTGTCTCTGAAGCCAGCCAATGTCCTGTTTATTTTTTCCGAAGCAGCAAATGGATTTGAAAGTGCTTTTCATTTTGTAAAACGTCCGCGGAAATGGCGTGGCTGTTTGGCTGTAGAGATTGCACACTTTGAGAGGGCTAAGCAGTACGAAGCTTTCCGGCGTTTACAGAGCTGCAGATTGAAACCTTGCACGTTAATGGATCCAGCACGATTATGGAAAAAAAAAAAAGACGATTGGGGAGAGAAAGTGTGCCCCAGATTGCTCTCTCGGAGCTGGAGAAATGGATGTTGTTATCGAAATTCTCTTGCTGCGACTCTATTTCTTCTCCATTTCTGTTCCAATCAATAAGTTCTTTGAGGATCGCATTACCCCACTGCAGCAATCATGTTCAGGTTTTTCATGAGGTTTGGGATTATCAAGCTTGTTTGGTTTCTTTGCTGAGGAAATTAATAGGTGTTGATTTCCAGAGCAGCTGGAAAGAATGTATTTTTTGCTTTGCTGGCACAACAGGAATTTCACAGCTCTGAGCCCCCGGTTTTGACTTTGTTTAGAGGTGCTGCAAGGAGGTTTGGAGAGAGGAGCTGAAACATTATGGTTTGTGTCCTTCCCTTTCTCCCCCTCCAGATTCCTCAAGCAAAACTCTTATCTCTACATGCTCAACAGCCAAAGCAGAGCAAGAACAATTTAGGATGGAGTGAAACTCAGTGAATGGGAAGTTATTGAAAGCTGTTTTCTCTCTTGTCTTTCAGAAGGTCAAGCAATACAGCCATGCATGGGGAGGGACTTCATGTTTTCTTGCTGGGAAATTTGATTCAGGTTTCAGGAGGAGAGTCAGCATCTCTTCTCTCGTTTCTTTTTTTCCATCTGCTTTGGCCTCAGACTGTGGGTTTAAGCAGAGCGTTAGCCCTTGCCGTGATGCAGAAGGTTATCTCTCAGTGGCAGCTGCCAGCGCTGAGAGCGAGGGAGGTGCTGGCAGGCAGCTGGGCTGCCGTGGGTGCGAGGTGGCTGCGGGCACCGGTTGGCGTTTTATCTCCGGTTGGCATTGCAGAAGGAAGAGGGGGTGGCATGGGTGTAAAGGGAGCAGCTCACCTGAGACGCGACTTCGGGGATT
This sequence comes from Ardeotis arabs, assembly GCA_011801015.1. Taxonomy (NCBI): domain Eukaryota; kingdom Metazoa; phylum Chordata; class Aves; order Otidiformes; family Otididae; genus Ardeotis; species Ardeotis arabs. Next base: position 48,153 of record JAAGAY010143430.1, read on the forward strand.
ACGAACTGGGTTTGCAGCAGGGTATTCCCGGTGGTAAATGTAGCTCAGATGGAAATGGGATTGAATGAAATTTTTGTAGGCTGTTCTGCAGGCACTGTCAAGGACCAGCCGCGCTTACTGCTGCTTGTATCTCGTGGTAAATTCAGTCTGAAAACAGAAAGAATCAGGTTGGAGAACTAGAACTTGCTGTTTCTGCACAGAAAGGGACAAATTACACACAACAGGTACTGTGTGCCCTTGATACTGCCAGCGAGGGACAGCAGAGTTCCCTCGTGCATCCTCACCGGTCTTCTGTCGGGTGCTGCCGGGCTGGTAAAGGAGTGCACGGTGTAACACGAATAGGGACCTCGGATGGGAGGGTTCGTGGCAGCTGCTTTGGCTTGTGAACCGTTGAGGATGAGTTGGTCTTTGTGAGTGGACGTGCTGTTGCAGATGCAGCTCTTCCATCAAGTCTTTAGGCTTCAACTGAAAACATTTGTGGCTGTGAGTCACAGAATGATTTGTGATACTTTTGCACGTGAAAAAAGCGTGTTCCAGGTAAAGTGAAGGCACTAGACCTGAGTACTGCTGGATCCTGGATGTACCCTGTAACAGGAATACTGTGTGATCGGGGTGTCTTTGTGGAGAATCCAGGGGCCGCAGGACTTTCCCCCCACAGTGTCTGTGATGGAGGTGGTTGCTAAACGGGAATGGATGAAATGAAGGTGTGCGTTTCCATGCTTTCTGCCTTCCTGGCTCCCCAGAGCACTCATTTTGCCCTTGCCTTCGCAGCCGTCGGCCTGTCCAGCTGCCCGGAGCCCCCCGTTCCCGGGAACGGCCTGAAGATCGGCGAGCGCTATTTAGTGAACGATGTCGTCTCTTTCCAGTGTGAACCAGGCTACGCGCTTCAGGTACTGGACGTTTTCCAACCAAAAGGACGAGAACGAACAGCTGGGATGCAGGGAGACTCTCCAAACCCTGTGTCTTGTCTCCTCTTTTCCAGGGCCACTCTCACATCTCCTGCATGCCAGGCACGGTCCGCCGCTGGAATTACCCACCTCCGCTCTGCATCGGTAGGACGCTGGTTCTTTCGTACCTAGCAGATATGTATAGCACTTTTCTTTAAAAAAAAAAAAATAATAAAGGTTTGAGTTAGAGCAATGCAGGTTTGTTCTGGAAGTGAGAGTGTGAAAAAACAAATCTTAATTTATTGCAAGAGGAAATTTCAACAAAAAAAAGTCCCCGTGGCCTGCCCAGGGTGCTTTATTTTGAATGGTTAAAATGTGGCTGTAGCGTGAAATGTAAAATACAGAAATGTTTCCTCAACAAAAATTCACTCAAAAGGAAAACCTAAAACTTCTTTACACTAAAAGCAGGTTGGTTTTGTGCGTTGAAGGTTTTTTTTCTCTATCTTAAGCAAAGATCTGCAGACAGTGGTTTAGTTTTATGAAACGCATCTTGAGATCACTAAAACTGCATCTTTACTGGGGCCTGGTTACCCTCCCAGTATCTTGCTACTTGGTGCCTTGCTGTCCCCACGTTGGCGTCTAGCAGGTCCTGTGTGACCAGCAAGGGCCAGGCCGTTGTCAGGACAGCCGTTTGCCCGTGATGCCCTCCGAGGAGAAGGGCTGAGGCTGGGGAGTGTTTCAGGCCTTAGAGAAGAGGAGCGGGCAGCTGATTTCCACCGTGCAAGGAGTAAGCCCTAGGAGAGGAGACGCAAAGGTGAAGAGAACTTGCTAGAGCGTTTCGATTATTTTCAGTGTTGTGCTTTTAGCAGATCTAGATGTTTAATATTCATATTGCACATTTTACAGCTTTGAGAGAGACATTTGTGCATTTAATAGCTTTAGTTAACAGTTATTTCAGGCTCCTGCTGTTCTAGCTTACATCATTTTGCTTTAAAGTAATTATAAGAGCTAACAGTTCTTTTATCCGATGATCTGCAGGCCAGGAATAAATACAGAGGCACTTGCAGCAGAGTGACTGAGCTGAAGGACTCGTACCCATGGGAGTTGCTCTGAAGGGAATCAGAAGCCCTTCAGCTCAGCGTTGGAGCTGGGGGGTCCCAGCCTGGAGGAGGCTCCCAGTGTTACCGTCTGGGTGATGAGTAGCTGAGCAACTGCAAGTTTCAAGTTTTATCTTTTAGTCAGCACTGGTCACCCACTTCAGCAGGGTTCTGCCTGGCTGGGCTGTGCCCAGTAGGCACGGTGACGGTGTGGACACCAGTGCAGTTTAATTCAGATTGTCTGGTTTTGGACGGTGATGGCCGAGTGCAGAGGTGCAAACGCCCATCCACCTGCCTCTTCGTATCCCTCAGCTTGCATCACGCTTGGCTGGAAAAGGTCATCTGGCTTCAGAGAGGCGTAAACACATCTCTGCAGCCAAGTGAGTGACCATCATCATTTGGGGGGATGCCACAGCACCCCGAGCTGACAGTCCTGAGGTCGTTGTCCTGTGCTAATTATGCGCTGACGTGTCTCATCTCTGTCCAGAGCCCCGCTGGCTGCTGGCCGCACGCAGCCCGGGCTTCGGTTCTTCCCCTGCTCAGGGAACAGCTTGCTTCCCTGGCCAAGCGTGCCGATTTTCTTTTGGTCTACTTCATCCAGATGCTTGACTTCTAAATAATTTAGAAGTAGTTCTGTTAAAGAGCCATTAAGAGGGAACAGAAAGAGAAATCTTCCGGGAGAAACCTTGTTAGTAGCAAGAACCCACATAATGAGATATTGGACGAAGGGAATCTGTACCTTCGCTGTCGGAACGTGTTAGGGTGCACCTGGGTATGTTCGGCTGGGTGCTGTTATCCTGACAAGGCAGAGGTCGTCCAGATAAGCGTGAGAAGATGCTATCTCTGTTTAAATTTCATGTGATGCCTTTTGTAAACATCATCCACAGATCGCTTCTTGGTAGGGAATTTACTTCAGTCAGTGTGCAAACACTGTTCTGTGTTTGTCAGTCACTGCCCAGACTGACGGTGTAGCGGCCAAGGTGGGTCAGTTAACCAGAAAAAGCAGTGGTGGTAACCAGAGTTAAAATAGGATCAGTCTGTTTCGTCACAGTAATTGTTTTTTAGGTGGTTAAAAATTCAAACAAGTGCTCTGCGTACAATGTGCACTGCTACGTCATGTATGGACAGAGTATCCGTCTCTCCTGCAGCTCCGATCTCTCTCTCCCACTGCAATTGCCAAAACGGGATCTCTGGATCCAGGCTTTTGTCTCCAGAGGGCAGGAGAAAGGCACACACGTTCATAATGCAGCAGTGCAGCGCCTGGCAAGCTGTGTGCTAGTTCTGTAGCAGGCTTTCCTTTTTCTCTGCTTAGTTCTTAATTTCTTTATTTCCCACGCAGCTGGCTGGCCACGGCCATCATCCAGAGACCCATAATGATCCTGACCATTAACGCTGTTGATTTTGCAGCCCAGTGTGGAGGAACAGCAGAAGAGATGGAGGGAGTGCTCCTGAGCCCAGGCTTCCCAGGAAACTATCCCAGCAACCTGGACTGCACGTGGAGGATCCTGCTGCCAGTGGGCTTCGGTGAGAGAGCTGGGTTTGGTTTGGTTTCCATTCAAGATGCATTTATATGGTGCTATGAAATGATAAATATTTTTTCAAAAGGTGATGACAGATCACCTGTGATAGGGATGTGTGGGCACACCTCTGAACCAGCTGTAAGGTCCTCCTGCAGTGTGCTCGCCTGCTTCCCATCCTGAACCGCTCAGGTTTGCAGTGGCCTTAAAACATCACCACTTGCATCACGTAACGGGTGACCAGAGCTTGTGTGGGGTTATATCCTGCCTCAGCTGGAGCTCATGCAGGCGTCAGCACATTCAAAATCAGGATCTCCCCAGCCCTTGGAGAGGAATTTGCACGCCTCTGGCTCAGCTTATCTCCAGGCCAGCCCCATCAGGGTGCCTCGTTGCCGGGAGGTGGAGGTATTTTGTGCCTGGGAGAAGTGCTGACTCTCTGGAGTTTCTTGAATGAACTCTCCTCCTCCTGGTGTGGCTGCTGAGGGAGGGGAAGGCCCGGCCCCGTCTGTCATGCCATCTGAGCTGGCTGTGCTCGGTTTGGTGAGGGGGGATCCGTGCAGCTCTGTTTGCATTCCTAATTTCTCTGGTGTGAGGGAGAGGGATGCACAAGAACACCAGCAGCACGAAACTGTGGGCGTTAATAGCCTGGGCTGGTCTGAAACTGGCAGGACCCATACACCTACAAGCACCCTCTACCTCCAACATGGTAAATGTCCTCCTGCTGATTGACTGGGCTATACTGGGCATCACTGGGTGAGCGGTGCTGGTGTGCTAGGGCTTCAGTATAGCTTTAGAGGCAGATTGTTCATTCCTCCTCCCCAGGTGCTCACATCCAGTTCCTAAATTTCTCCACTGAGCCAAACCACGACTTTGTTGAAATCCGCAACGGGCCGTACGACACCAGTAATGTCATCGGGCGGTTCAGCGGCGCTGAAATCCCAGGCTCCCTCCTGTCGACATCTCATGAAACCACTGTGTACTTCCACAGCGACCACTCCCAGAACAAGCCAGGCTTCAAGCTGGAATACCAAGGTGAGGAGGCCACTGAACCAGCAGTGGTGGGACGCTCCTGTCCCCGGGTGCTAATGGTGAGGGAAGGGGAAAGCGTGGGCATCACGGTTGTTGCTCTTCTGTTGAATTAACTCCGCGAGGACTTAATCCAAATGAGTGGAAAGGAGTTACATGAAGGCCATGCTTAATCCTAGTAACTGGGATCTGTTCACCCGGACTTATGCCTACGGCAAATAACAAATGTTCCTGGAGTGCTTTGTGGCAGTGAAATGCCTTTGAATTAATTCCAGCCAGGTTCACTTGGATCTTGGCTCTGTCGACTGTCATGTGCAAAGAGAAGAGTCCTCTGTAGCCCTGAGTTTGCTCTGGAACTGTGCAGCTGCTTTTCAGTCTCAAACACATCCTTAGCTGCAGCCTGGCCTTGTGCTGGGGCAGGCTGGTGGGGGGAACTGGGTAAACAGGTAAATAGCCAGGTAATGCAGTAACAGGGCTGGCATGGATAGCTGGAGTGAAAGTGGAGAAATAAATTATTTAAATCAAAAGATGACCTCAGTACTGGTTTTGGAGATGATGGGGAAATGGAGGTGTCTGTCACCTTGCCCAGCCTGAGTCTTCAGACAGCTCCCCAGTTTTGAACATGATGTCCTCTGAGCAACAGCCACGGTGGTCTCTGAAGCCAGCAGAGCGAGGCCCTGGAAGTGCTCCTCTTACTGGGTTTGCTGCTCTTTGAAGGTGCTGGGCTGGGGCAGCCAGTGCGAGTCCCTGCTCTGTTGAGAAGAGAACATGAGCTTTTAGCTCTGCTTGATCCACAGCTCCACCTTGATGAGTGTTTTTGCAAAACCTTTTGGTCTTCTCTGCCCACCTGTCCTTGGCATATGGGAATAGGATGGGGCAAAGGATGCCAAGGGCGCATTGTGTACTGAACGGAATGCAATTAGGATGGGCTGTGCACAGCAGCTGGGAGCCAGGCGGTCCAGCTACTGCCTCGGAGAGAGATGTGAGCGGTGGGAGAGCTGGAGCATGTGTCTCCAGCCATGTGATACCGCCAAGGACTGATAAAGGGCTGACTCCCCAGAAATAGCAATAAAAGCCGCTACTCGTACTTAATTGAAAACATTAATTTTGCCTTGGCTGTCCTGTTCATGCACCATATAATTCATGCGCTGCTGCACAATGTAGGGAGGAACGTGCTTGAGAGGCATTCTGGGTAATCTCATGGAAATTGCTATGCAGATCAGCTCCAGCAAGGCTGACCAATAATTTATAACGCCAGGTGGAACATGGTAACCAATTGGCTTGCATTTGTCATCAGGGTCGCCCATGTTTTGTTGAAGAACAAGGCAGGTTTCCCAGTTAGGAGGGGAGTGTGGGGTGGCTCTGTGAACACGGGCTCTGAGACTCTTGTGGAGTGGGACAGACCTCAGTGCTCGTGTCTGGGGCCGCCACAAAGCGGCAGTGGGATTTTCCCTCAGCCTCCATGCAGATGTGTGCATGGTTCATTAAAGTTTATCGCCTTCAATTAAGTCATCGGATGAGGAGGAAGTAGCCAAGCAGGACAGAGAATGTACTGTTCCTGCTTTTGTGAGAAAATATGAAGTATGAAACATTCCTCCTTAATTTTTATTTTTTTTTTCCCAGCCTACGAGCTGCAGGAATGCCCTGACCCTGAACCTTTTGCTAATGGTGTTGTGAGAGGAGCCGGTTACAACGTTGGCCAGTCCATCTCTTTTGAGTGTCTGCCTGGCTACCAGCTGATCGGCCACCCAGTCCTGACCTGTCAGCACGGCACCAACAGGAACTGGGACCACCCATTGCCCAGGTGTGAAGGTATGGCTTTGGGGTCCCCCTGAGAGCACCCGAACCAGCATTTCTGGGCAGACAAGAGGCTACAGCTCTCTGTTCTTGGCCTCCTTTTGAATCATTGTTTTGTAATTGGGCTGAAAGCTTCTCTGAAAACAAAAGCGTCACTGGAGGCAGGCTGGGAATGTGTATTTCAAATAAAACCTCAACCTCTGAGGTGCTGAAATGTGTTCTCAGTGAGCTGATGTTCAACGTATTTCAGCCTGGTCAAAGCGAACGTTTTGAACAGTTCAAAAGCGAGGTGCGTCTTTTGAGATGACGTGTTTGATTCTCATGCTATGGGTAAGGGCTGTTTCTAGCTGTCACTCTCGCTGCTGGTGCCAGTGGGTGCTGTGCTTTCAGAAGGAAGCAATCCAGGGTGTCGTCATCATAATAATTCTTCTCTGCTTTGTTTCTTCAACGATGTTCAGTGTCCGTTGGTTTAGCCATGGTAAATAAAAGCAGTCTCTGGTAAAAGACCCTTGCAGCTCTGGGGCCCCTTCGTGTGGAAGGCTGTGTCCCTGTCTGATCTCCTTAGTGTGGCAGTGATGGCATCTCCAGAATGGTCCAGATGGGAGTTCTTCAGTAACCCTGTGTGATCTTCTTTCTGAAGACCACGTGTGCTAGGAGGACCCTGCAGGCTGAAGGATGAATTTACGTTCTAGGCATCAAAGCTCAAATGTCAAAATTCTCTTTTCAAACCCTGGCGTGGCTGTTTCAGCCTTTCATCCTTTGGGCCACTGGACTGACTTTGGTGTGGTTTACTTCACAAGGTTTTCATATGAACCCCAAAGAAGTTCAAGACTTCTTATTGAAGATTTCCCACCACATTTCCCAGGAGCACTGACCTTTATCCCAGCCTCCATTCAGCACTTGGTCTGCAGGAACTGTCCACTGGGGAAAGAGAGAGAGGTGATATTTTTCTTCTTTTAAGACCCAAGTCCTTGGACCCTGAGAACACAAAGCCCAAAGAAGCAGATCCTCAGCTGCGCTTTCACTGACCCCAGCAGTGCCACAAAGGTGTGCGTTTGCTGAGAACCTGTCCTGTGCTCAGCTGGGTGCTGCTGGCAGGGGAGGGGCTGCTGCTAGCAGGATTGTGCCCTTATCTACCTCCAACATCAGCTTTGCCAGCCACAACTGTCCGATTCTTCCTTCTTCATTGTGCTTAAGTAGCTTTCTTGCTCTGCAGTACTTCCCATAGCAGAGCGGGGTGGGGGTTACGTACGTTTTGGACCATTTGCGGCTTTTCTCTGCACATCTGGTGGGCTGTCAGTGCAGAACTTTCCTTTTCTGGCAGTTTCCTTAAATGGTCCACTTTTGCATAGCAGCAAGCAGTGAGGACTCGCTGCCTTAGGCTAACTGCCTCACCTTTCCCACACAGGTCGCAGCTGAAAGCCCTTTTAATTAAAAGAGAAGCTGAAATTCTGAAATAAATGCACAGAAGACAAGGTTTCCAGCATCGCTCTGGGGAGTGTTTCCAGTCATCAGCAGACTGCCTGCTGCTTTGCAGGGCGGAAAGGAACTTGACCCTCAAGGTTCCTTGGATGTTTATTTCAGAAAATGAAGTTACGTAAATACACACACTTTTCTCAGCCCGACAGACCACGTGAGAAAGCAGAGCAGAACCAGGCAGGGCATACACGGAGCCTGGCTCTAACCTCACCTCTGGCACATCAAGTCAGGGCTGGCGTTCAGGGCTGGGGTGGTAGAAGGCTGTGAAGCTACTCCTATACGAAAAAGAGTGAGTGTTCAGCACTGAGCCTGAATTGATAAGTTGCGTTGGGATGGAGGGTGTGTTAGCCAAAGGCTGGGTTAACACACCTACGTGGCTTCTAGAGCAGAGCCGGTTCAGGGCGATGGCACTGTCGGTGCGTACCCCTGTGCCTTCAGTTGCTGCAGGTTGCCGGTAGCGCGCTGCAGATGTTGTCATCATTTCAACTGAACTTCCGTGCCAGGGAGGCCCAGGACCTGATGCTTGTACATGGGACTTTCAGACCTAGGGACCTGCTGCAGCCCTCCTGCGTTGCCTTCAGATGGATGTCATCCTTCTCGCTTTTTCGCTGCCTGTTCCTAATTGCCTCTCTTCAGTTTGCAAGTTCATTTGGACCTGGAAGATACTTAGTGCAACAGGACTGTCATCTTGATTAATGAATTGGCTGCTGCTGTCACACAAATCATCATTTCCCCCCTGCTCAGATGTGCTCGGTGAGAAGCCAGCTGCTCGTGGTTCTGGCCCAGGCCGTGCTGTGTGAACAAGCGGATGGATTTGCCCACTGGTGTGATCTCGTCAGGAGCTGTGTTTTCCATGCATGGGTGCAGACAGCTGGTGCAGCCCAAAGACACTTACTAGGGCATCAGATAGAGTTTGTTTGCACACCTGGCTATCACATCTGTACAAAATGCCCTGGCAGTCTCCTTTCAGCTCTGAAGCACTTGATAAATTTATTGTAACGGAATTAAGCTGAAAATGTGAGATGTAGCTGTGATGGATATGAATTATTCTAGGCAAGCTAGGCCAAGGTTTTGGGGCTGGATCCTTCAGAATTGCTCTTTTTATCCAAAAAAAACCAAAGGAAAGAAAAATGGGAAATAGAGAATCTAAGGGTTACTGTTTTGGGGGATATTTCTTCACTAGGTTTGTGTTTCTGTTTGATTACCTGCAGTGCCTTGTGGGGGGAACATCACCACCCAAAATGGTACAGTCTACTCTCCTGGCTTCCCCAACCAGTACCCCAATTCCCAGGACTGCACTTGGCTTCTTACCGTGCCGGTGGGATATGGAATCCATCTCAACTTCACTCTGCTGCAGACAGAGCCCTACAACGATTTCATCACTGTTTGGTGGGTACCGCCGAGGTGTGAGGACTGGCTGGAGGTGCTGCTGAGGCTCCATTTCAGAAGGATGCTCTTGCTGTTAAGTAGAGCACCTGTCGCCGTGGTGCGTGGGTAGGGCTGTGTCTGAGCGTGGGAGGAGATATCCTCTGGGGACACTGGGATGAGGATTTGGAGTTTTGTAAGCTCTGTGTGCTTGGTAAGGCCTTTAGGTGAAGGACTGTGTGCTGTAAAGGGCTAGCAAAATGGACAAGGTGACCATCCCCAAACACTGTTAATGTTATGTTCCTGAAAAATGTGGGCAAGGACTGCAAGGTCAGTGAAGGGAGCAGTCACTGAATGACTCAGCTGCTCATGCCAAGTGCTGGAAACGTCATCCTTTTTATCTCGAGGGGAGTCTGTACAGGAATCTGGAGCTTTCACAGGGCTTTTGCCTCGGTGTTGTGCAGCTCACCAGTAGTCCTCCCAGCCTTGGCCGTAGGGCAGTGCCTGTGAGACCTCATGGGTCTCTCTTGCCGTTAATTTCTGTCATCGTCAGCTGTTAAAAATGAAGCCCATCAAGCCCCTGGGGTTAGCAGTCACTGTCCCACTGGTTTGCCACAGTAGGGGCTGAGCTGCAGGGGATGCGGACCAGCAGCCCAGCTCCTCCTGCTCGGTGCTCTCATCAGCCTGGCCCTTCTTCTCCAAAATACTCTGCTGAATGGAGTAAGGAAGCATCTCTAGGGAAGCCTAAGGGGCTTTACAGAGGAGACTTTGTGAATGGTAAACGAGGTCTTTATCTCAAGCTGAATTTGGCTGAGATGAAGCTTGTTCAGACTCATGTAGTAGGAATTGCCTTTCACTTCTGATTTCTCTGACAGACATTTTCTGGAGCTCTTTTTCTTCCCTTTTTCACTTTATCTATGGCTACCTGTCTATGGAGAGAGGCTGAATGAAGAAATCCTTTACGTTTACCAGTGCCCTCTCTTGGTTTTTCTGTTGCCACCAGAGATCCGCAGCCCCGCAGCCCAAGCTGATCTCCCAGACCGCAAAGGCGATGCTGGGGTGGCGTTAGGAGCTGGCGTGACCCCCAGCTGCCTTTTCAATAGCAGCAACTGGGAACTGCGGCCTGGGATGTGAAACGGGCACAGCTCTGCTGCGGCTGATGAAATAGCACTGATTTCTTGTGTACTTGAGGGCTTCACCCCAGGAGCCTTACAGGCTGGGACTGTGAAAAAAAAAATTTAAAAATAGGAAAAAAAAAAAATAGACTTTCCTGTTTGGAGAGGGGAAGAGAAATGGTGTATGATCAGCTTCAGTCAGCTAAGGGAGCACACACAGCTGAACTGGCTAAAGGGCTTGTGGCCAAATCCTTGAGCTTGTAGCACTCAGTCAATATCTGACTTCCAAAATATTTCCCATCTTCTGTGCAGACAGGGAGTGACACTCCTTTGGAAAACTGACGCTCGTTCTTCGAGTTCTGAGGTTAAAGATGAAGTTAATGTTTGTAACTGTCTCCTGGGTGAGCACTGCACTGCCAGAGGAGATTGTCCTGGTTATAGTGGAGCGGGAGGGGGACTGGGGGTCCGGGGCAGCTGTGCAGGCAGCTGCTGAAGCTGTGATGTAGGTGTGGAAGAGGGAGGACAAGGAGATAAGAGCGCGGAGGAGTTCCTGTGCATGCGGAGGAGGAGGCTGGCGGTTGCCTAGGGTTAAAGACATGTAATAATGCTCTTCTCTTGTGTTTCTGACATACGATTTTAGGGATGGACCACAGCAAACAGCCCCACAGCTTGGTGTGTTCACTGGAAACTCTGCTAAGAAATCAGCCCAAAGCTCTTCCAATCAGGTCCTGATGAAATTCCACAGTGATGCAGCCAACGGAGGCATTTTTGCCATTTATTTCTACGGTCTGTATCACTTACTGAGCAACGTATGCTTATACCTGCCTGCGGGGTGCGGAAGGGCATGGCTCGGTTGTGGGTTGTTGTGGGGAGGACTGGTTCTGGGGAAGATGTGAAAAATTCCACTTTTACCTGAAGGTCTTGTACAAAGGGCCAAATTTTTGCAGATTTGAGATTGAAGGTCTCTTACGCAATCGAGCGCTGGCAAGTGGTCACGCAGCCTGTGCAGATGTGGAAACCCAGCTGTGACATCGCGGTAATTCAAGCACAGATCAAGTGCCCGCAAACTGATAGCCATGCTAACCCTGTGCCTCTCAAGGTGATGCCTGTAAATGGCATCCTGTCCATGGTAAATCCCCTTATGGATAATTTGGCTTTGCCCAAAGCTCTCCTTCGCTGCAGGGTTGGCTGGGTGTGGTGCTGTCCTTGCAGTGCTGCGCTAAACCAGCTGGCTCATCTTGGTGTCCTGTTCTAAATGGCCACTGTGTCCCAGCTGAGAGGTGGCTTCATTTCTCTGGGGAGGAAAAGGATTCCTGTACATCCCTGAGTTACCTGGGGATTCTCTGGTGTGAGTGCAGCTCATGCCGGAGCGACGTTGGGTATTCCATTGAAATGAGAGCATTTGTTTTCTACCACTAAACAAGAGCCCAACTTTAAATTGGATTAGCTAACGAGTTCCTGCGGCAGTACTGGGATTTTGGAACGTGTAAATGGAGACTGCCTCTTGCTACGGTAATTTTGTGGCAACAAAGTCTTCCATGAATTACACGAGGACTCTGTGCAGAATGTCTTAGGCTGTGTTCAGCTCCAAAAGGCCAGTGTGGTACGGGCAGGCTGCGTTGGAAGAGTGCTTGCTGGGCTTCGGGGGGGAATCGGTTTACTGCTGCAAAACGCTGCGAGATTTGTATTGCCAGACAATGGTGCGTATTTCACAGTTATGCAAAAAATGATGGTTCAGGCAGTTTGGCTCAGGAATGAGCGGTGTGTAAACACTGCTGCAGTTCAGCCCGTGCTCCCTTTTGTGGTACGAGTTAGATGCTATCGTTGCAGCGGTTGGAGCCCGTCAGCATGTGCTGCTGCTCTCTGATCTCGTTAGCGCTCTGTGCTGAGGTTTCTCTAGTTGATGCTTCCCATGGGGTACAAAGCCACTTGCAGGCGTGAGGGGTCTGGGGTTGGTGCTGGTAGGGGTCTGCGCAGGCCAGCAGTCACTTACAGCCCGTGAACCTGGCTGGGCGCTCGAGCAGCTGCTTGGCATTTATTCCGGTGTGATTCGCTGGCTTATTGCTCCCCTTGCGCCTGGGACTTCAGTCGAACCCCAAAGATTTAAGCGGTTGAGGTGGTTGCCTCCCAGGTGAGATCCTTGCTCTTTCCCCAGCTTTTGTTCTGTGTCTGGTGCCGTGCACACCCGGGAAGGTGTGGGAGAGGGGGGGAGTTTTCACACCGGGCTCAGGCAGTGCGGTCGGTTAAACCTTCAGCATCGCCCTTTGGGGTGTAACTGCAGGAAGTGCCGTTTCCGCGGGATCTACAGCAATGTGTATTTTCATTTCTGTATCTGCGTGCTGGCAGATCTGGGACAGAGGAGTCGTCCCTCCTCCAGCTTTAAATTGTCTTTTCCTGTGCAGCGACGATCAGCGCTGTGTCAGAGAACCGTTGCCCTTTTAAACCCCTGCGAAGGAGCGTTTCCTTGGTGGAGGAAGGGAAACAAAAGAATGATTCACAGAGCTTAAAGATTCGGTAGCATCCCTTGAAAAATGATGATGTTGCACCTATTATGTGATGGGTTGGTGCAGGTGCCAGTGTGGGCTGACGTGCGAGCGTGATGGGAAGCCGGTTTATGGCACCGTAACTCAGCAGGGTCCCAACGTGGTTTCAAGGACGGGGCTCTGTTGTGTCCTGGTGAGGACAAATGCATGTGCTGTTGGAAGGAGCTTCAGCGGTGCTGTATCACCCATGTTCTGGAGCCGTCTCAGTCACACCTCTCCACTGAAATACGGCCGTTAAGGAGAGGCGATTAATGCTGGAAGTGCTGGGTTATCTTTCCACTTCAATAGATGCTATCCAGCACTAATTTTAATAGCATTTAATTTAAATTTTTGTTACCGTTTCCTTTCCTTCTTCCCCCACTGTCAGACGTTTAAAATATTGCAAATAAGCGTGTTCCCTCCTGGGCTGGCTCTTGGCTGTGTAGCAGAGGGGTTCTCGCTCCTCTCCCTTCCCCGTGCGGGCTCTCCCAGTGCCTTTGCTCGTCCCGTTCCCTGTGCTCCCGCGTGGATGGTGAAGGAGGGGCTGGCTGTCCGAATTACAGAGCTGGTGCTTTCCTTTGACCCGCCCCGGGTTTAGCTCACTGAAGCAGCGTGCGTTTGGTTTCCCTCCACCTCACACACACAGGTACATAAGCCTGTCCCCCACGTGGACCAGAAGCGGCTGCATTCCCTCCAACCCCTTCCCTGGACCTCCAAACGCTGGATTTCTCCACCCGCCTTTTGGGAAGGTATTATCCCACCCTGGGTCAGAGGGTAGGGAAGCCGGGACCAGACGATGTGCGTGTGGATTTAAGCATCATCATAAGCCTCATTAAGATTGCTGCCAGGTCTGCCAGCCGTGCCGTGGTGTGAAGAGTTCAACAGCGTGGAATTAGTAAGAATTAATATTCAATGGCAGCTTGAGCTCCAGTATCTTAAATTAAAGGGCTGATATAAATTTCGGAGGAAGTTATGCTTGTCCAGGGTCAGGTGCAGGGGGACCCAAGATGCAGAGAAGTGCTGAGCAAATAGCAGAAAATGTCTGTCATTAATATTCATTTGGTTCCCGGTACCGTGTTTTCAATTTCACCGTGCTCGCAGCTCTGCTGTGTTTATTTTCCTGAGCAGCACAGCGCTCAGGCCTTATGTGCTCACGTGCTTGCTTTTAAGCAGTGGGTTTGTTTTACTCAGTGTTACCTGATCTTTCATTTTTGGTGGAAAATTTGCTATTTGCCATGTGTTTGATCAGGTGGAATCGTTTCTGCTCCTTGGCTGGATGCCTTCTTCCCGTTTAGCCACACGGCACCCCTGAAAAAAACGCCTGCTGGGGCAAAAAGGACAAGGTCTGCCCTGCTTTGCCTTGCGTGAGGCAGTGGCATTGGCATTGCGTGGGTTACCTTGTGAACTGCAAGCTACATACAGGAAACATGAGCGCTCCTGGAATTATTTGCAGAAGAAATTAACGTTAAAAATAAATCAGTGAGTTTTGCGATCTCTGTTCAAGGAGAGGTGGTACGGATGAAATTCTCTGAATAATTATTGTAATTTACTTGGTGCTGGAGCAGTCGGAGACTCTCCCTCTGCTATGATTGACCTGATTCCGCTGAGGTCACCAAGCTCTTTTCTCTTAGCGTCCCAAAAGGTGTTGGTAATGTTGCCTCACGTCAGCATCCATCAGTCATTGTTCGGTGCTCATCCAAAAGGACTGGCGCTGTCTGGGTACCTGCGTCTCCACAGACGGACAAAAGCCTGTTTCCTGTTAGGTGTGAGAAACTGGGGAAAGCTGCTGCGGGGCGCACGTACCTGGAGCCGTCTCTGTAGGGTTTGGAGGGGGAAAGGACTGGTTGCACTTTTCCCAATTCCTTCTACTTGTGGAGAGGGAGGATTTGAATCACAGAATGGTTTGGGTGGGAAGGGACTGTTAAAGCCCATCCAGTGCAACCCCCCTGCCAGGAGCAGGGACATCTCCAACCAGATCAGGTTGCTCAGAGCCCCGGCCAACCTGGCCTGGAATGTTTCCAGGGATGGGGCATCCACTGCCTCTCTGGGCAACCTGGGCCAGTGCTCCACCACCCTTTGCTCTGATGTCTGTTGTGCTTAGTACCAAGATGGCCATGGCTACCTTCACCCCCAGCTTGACATCTGCTGCTGTTCCTTTGCTCTCTTCCAGCCTACCAGCTCTTCAGATGCCAGCCTCCGACAGTGGTTCCCAACGCAGAAATCATCACTGAGAATGAAGAATTTCACATAGGTAGCCTCTTCCGGTCCTCTTAGACCCCCTTCCCCCCTTGCCAGCTGCTGGGAGTGCCCACAGGAGGACACACACATGTTGTCACCCCACACCTGGGGTTTCAGGAGACCACTTCACGCGTGTAATTGTGCGTGGCATGGGGAGATGTGTGTGACCCTTCTCAACACCCAGCATTCACACGGAGTCAAATTGATCCGATTGTCCCGAGACTTTTCCTCCCTGTTAGTACAGAGGAAGTGGCTTTGCTTTTGTGAAAGCCCTCAGCTTGTTTGGAAACATTCAGAAATCTTTGCCACAATAACAGTTTTCAGGTGTTTCAAACAAAGCATTGTGTGAAAGCTTAGTGGCTGTTATTCTATTTTTGAGACCCTTTCACCCGTATCGACTGTACTTTTTGTATTTTTTGCTGTTGCTCATGGTTACATCCACATTTTAAGTGTCTCTGAGACCAGTGAAGTAGTCGTGATTTTTTTTAACAGCAGCTTTTCTCATTGTCTGCTCTCTTTGAGGGAAGCCTCCACCTGAAATAGCTTACACAAATCACAATAGTCTTGGCGGCGTGACAGGAGTTTATCCCAACTGAGGCTCCAGCGTGCCTTTCCATGCCTTTTATTTCTGCATCCACACCTTTTATTTCTGCACGGCCGTGCCGGAGCTGGACGGCAGAGGCACAGCCGAGAGGTCCCTGTGCCCGGGTGCCCTCTTCTGTGGCCCCGGCTCAGCCTTCGTGAGTTGATCCTTCTCTTGCATCGCCACGTTTTCTGTTTGTCTCTAGGTGACATCGTGAGGTACAGGTGCCTTCCTGGCTTCACCCTGATTGGAAATGAAATCCTGACCTGCAAGCTAGGCACTCATCTCCAGTTTGAAGGACCTCCCCCTACGTGTGAAGGTAAAGCCGGGGGTGCCTGGCGCAGCACCCAAAGCTTCCCTACCCAGAGACTGCCACAAGCTGGGGCTTGCGAAGGGAGGGAGCAAGCTGGGTGGAGCTGAGGGAGGTTTCCTTGCACATACTGCGTGTTTGGGGTTCATTCTCACATCTCTAGGGTCCCAGGAGTGCAAAACCACCTGTCAGGACCTTGTGAGGAGGGTAGCAAGGTCCTTCTGTGCAGTGAAGAGCTGTTCTCCTGACCCGCCTCGCAGCTGGTCTTGGGGCCAAGCACCTTGGCAAGGCTCAAGCAAAGAGCAGGGAGGGGTTTGCTGGGTGACTTACTGCAGCCGCCCTCTGATAAACGGTGGGGAACGTTCCTCCGCCCTCCGTGGGCTCTGGGGAATACGCGGGCCTGTGCACCTTCCGTGGGGGTTTGCCTCACATCGCATACCCCTGGGTTAAACTCCGAGCCCCCCGTTCAGGAAGGCTCTCAAGCTTGTGCCGTCCCGAGCAGGGGCTGAGCAGAGGTCTGACACGCGGCGTATCCGACTGCTCGCGGTCAGTAAAGCAGTCACCCAAATGCCCTTACCCCGCGAGGAGGGGAGCAGTTCCACGCTGGCAGTTCGCTAGCGATGCACGCGCAGCCAAGGCAGCGCAGGCTGCGGCAAGGCGAGCTCCTCCGCCAAGGCGAGCTCCTTCGCCGAGGCAATCCTGTGTGGAACAGCTTCCCTGTGAGTGCCAGGGATGTGCTACACAGGAGAAAAATGAAAGCCCCAAGCACGCCGCGTTGTAGCCTTGCTGCTGCTCAGGAGGGATTGCAGAGACGCTTCCGTGCTGCCGCGTTACCTTGTTCATCCTCTGGATTCCTGCTGGTGCTTTTGTGCACTCCAGCCGTGATTATTTCATCTCCTTCATTCCCTCCTATCTGAACATTTTTACCATATAATGGGATATTTTTCTGTAGCTTTATTCTCTCTGAAATGGCGTGAACTGAAGGAGAGGAAGGGAGGTCATTCAATTATTTACTGATGGTCGTTAGCCAGGGGGTAAAGGGACTGCTTAAATTACATCTGGCCACCAATTTATAGAGGTCAAAAAATCACTGATGGGATTAAGGATTTGGAAAGAATACACTGCTCTTTCTGGATACTTCTGGCTGTTTTCTATTAATACAAGCACAGTGTTTGCACTAGGTTTCAGTGACAATTATGGATAAGTAAAGATCCCTTTCTTTTTATGCTTTTTGCTCACTTTGTGTGTTTGCCTGCTCTTCTGGAGTGTTTCTCCTGGCCTTTTTAATGAGCACTTTTAGCTGGATTTAATGTTTCCCAAAGCTGGATGGGCTGCACTGGTTAGAGAAAGGAACTGGAGTTCTTATGTCCTCGTTAACAGCTCCATGGATGACCTGAGACGAGCCTGCAGCCCCTCACTGTGCTCTAACCCAGGTGATAGGGTTCCAGGGATTCCTGGGGAGCATTTGTAACTTGAGAATAGCTGCTTGCTTGCAGCACCGTTCATTTTGAGAGATGTGAAGTAACGCAAAGACAGTTGAAATTGTTTGTGTGGTTGCTTTTTGCCCGTTCCTTTAAACGTGACAGTTGCTCGGATTTGTGTAAACACAGCATGCTTCCTTTGGAGCCTACCTCGGGGTTTAGGGATTCTCTGTGAGCCCCAAGGGCCAAGGTGTGCAGGGGATGTACATGGGAGTTGTGCTCTAGCTCAACCGAGCTTGTCAAGAGAGATCTTTTTGGCCATAGTATCTACTGTCTCCTTCCTTTCTCTGCGAAACAGGAAAATTCCTTTGCTGTTGTCTCTCCATCATGTTCCTGCAGTTCACTGTCCCATGAATGAGGTTATGACAGACTCAACCGGTGTGATCCTCAGCCAGAGCTTCCTGGGCAGCTACCCTCACTTCCAGACCTGTTCTTGGGTGGTGAAGGTCGAGCCTGGGTACAACATCTCCCTCACCATCGAGTACTTCCTGAGCGAGAAGCAATATGATGAGTTTGAAATCTTTGACGGTAAGAGATTCACCGGTTTGACTTGTGTAGCAAATGAGGGGAAAGGAGAGAAATGGCGGAGTTTTGTGAGTTATGGATCTGTTCCCAGAACACTCTGGGGAGAGCTTTCCATCGCTCCTGCTTGTAACCTTCTGCTGGACTTAAAGTTCCTCCTAAGATTCATTGATTCTCTGGATAAGAAAATATCAATGATTTGATTTTTGAGTGACTCTAAAGCCAAGAGGCAGGAGTTAGCAAGCTCCCGGGAGAAATTGTGGGGGAAGTTGCTGGGAAGGTGGAAATTCTCATCCCTGAAGCCCATGCAGATCAGATTTTCTAGGCCCGTGAGCTCTCATGACCTGAGAGGAGATCTGTCAGCATTCACAACGATGCAGCTTTGTAACCAAACCATACAAGTGCTGTGCTGATGCTGCTGTGCTTCCCCACTGGGACCTGAGCCGAAGGCATGCTGCCTGGAGCAAAGTCCTGGTCTTACTGCGACCAACGGGGCTCTGTTTGCCATTGGTTCCCCAGGAGCCAGGTGTCTGCACTGGGGCTTGTGTTCCCAAAAAACCCCTGAGCATGAGCTGCCGTTCCTGGGCTCATGGTGAAAGCTCCCATGCTGCAGTTCCACGATATCCCTGTTCCTTCTGCAGAAACACACCAGGCCCAGTGACTGTTTGCGTCTCAGCCCTGACTTTTCCCCGTTCCCTCCCTCCTTGCAGGTCCTTCTGGCCAGAGTCCACTGCTCCTGTCACTGAGTGGAAACTACTCTGCCCCTCTGACCGTCACCAGCAGCGGGAACAAAGTCTATCTCCGTTGGTCCTCTGATCACGCCTACAGCAGAAAAGGCTTCAAAATCCGCTATTCCGGTAAGCGCGCAGCAGAGAATAGGTGCCTCTGCCAGGAACATGGTCACCTCTTCAGCCAAAGATCTCCACAAAATTGCTGCAGAGGGGCATAGGCCATCTGTGCTGGCAGGAGCTGCCAAGGCCTGGGAAGGCGCACAAAGCTGGGCTTGTTCTGAGCTGGTGAGGCTCAGGAGGGCAGGTTTCTTTCCAGGAGAAACCTTGAAGCTTTGGCTGGTTTCTCAACCACTCTTAAGACTCAGAACCAGAATATAAAACCATAGACGACACGGCTCTGGATGGATGAAACCCATCCATGCAAGTCACAGTACGTTACTCAGTTGTTGTGTCCTTGCAGTGAGGCTGTTTTAAGATGAACATCACAAACCATAAGAACTTTGTGTCAAGAGCTGCTTGGTGCGTGAGGCACAGCTTACACGTGACTGAGAGTGTCACGGCGTCTGCAGTGAACTGTTCAGAACGCGTTGTGCTCCCGCGCAGGTGTTCTGCCGCCGCTCTCCTGGGAGCGGGGCTGGGGAGTCTCAGCTGCTCCTTCAGCGCAGAAGCACTGTGGGATACTGAATGTTTGCAGAGAATTCCTTAAAATGGATTACTGGGTTTTTTGGAACTCAGCAAATCTTAATTAGTGGAAGCTATAAAACTGGATTGAGAACTTGCCAGTATGCCATAAATAAATAAATAATGAATTTACTCAGTCAATGAATTAAGTAATATTTAATTATCAGAAATTAGTCTTTATTTCTGGAACTGAGTGAAACTTGAACGGTAGCCCTGCGCTCCTTCCCCCTTTGACTTCGTGTTTATGCATCGCACAAGTTCTGTTTCTTGTACAGCCTTAGGTGATGGTAGGCACGGCGTGATTCCTGCCAACAGGAAGGATATTTTCTTGGTATGGCCAATCCAATGATTCATTTCCTTCTGCCCTTCTCTCCAGCTCCTTACTGTAGCCTCCCGCAGCCGCCGGCGCACGGGCTGATTCTCAGCCAGACGGGTCTGCGCCCCGGCAGCACGGTCCGCTTCGGCTGTGACGCTGGCTACCGGCTCGTTGGCCACAGCACCGCCACCTGCTCCCAGCACCCTCAGGGCTACTTCCACTGGAACGAGGCGATCCCGCTGTGCCAAGGTGAGAGCGGGCAAACGTGTCGTCCTGAGGATCCCAGAGTCTTAGGAAGGACTAGAGAAAAGGCAGTAAAAATAAAAACCTGTGGTAATTCCCCCAGTTCCCTGCTGAGAACAGGCTGGGAGCTGCAGGTAGGCAGTGATGGGTGCTCCTCTTCTGTCCAAATCCTTGGGGATAGATGAGCAAGTAGGGAAGGGAGGAACTGGGAGTGTTCAGGATGGGGGGGAAAAAGCATCTGTGTAAAGGCTACTGCTGTAGGAGTGTTTGAACTCTTAGTGAAGACCCAGCCAAGCCTCGGTTAGGAGCAGGAGGTTAAGAGCGGGAGAAGCTCTTGCTTGGAAGAATTTGGAAAGGCTGGCCGGAGCACGGGTCCCGCTGGGTTTTAGTGACTGGAACTTCCTTTGGTATTTCTGGAAGTGCTGCCTTAGGTCTGCCTGTGTCAGTGGGGATGAGAAATTTCTTGGGATTCAGCTGGTGCCCGGTTTCTGTTGGCTTCATGTAAGATTTAGGCATGTGGTTGTTCTTTCCACATCTCCTCCTAATGAACCGTAATCTCTCTAACACGTTGTACGTGGCACAGGGCTCCTGCCCGGCGGGGGAGCGTGGGGGGGACGGGGCATTGTGCCTCAGGGGGCTTCGCTTCTGCGCTGGTTTGTCTCCCTTGCTGCGTTCGCTTTCTGATTGCACCTTTTTCTCAGTCCGCCAATCATCCCTGCTCCTTTGTGCTGATAAAATGCCCGTCTTGATTCTGATGAAGCCTTTCAGTGTCTTTGAACATCCGTCCGTGTTCTGAGGGGGCTGAGCGCGGGGGATTAATATTGCGTGGGCTTCTCTGGAAACCAGCCGGAGAGCGGAGCGCAGGCGAAACCTCAGCGCGGTGTCTGCGTTGTTGTCCAGGCCAGGCTGTGAGGAAAAGCAGGATTATTTAGTGTGTGGGGTACCAGAGAGCGCTGAAAAAAATCCTTTCTGTGTTCCTGAATCACTTGGGCACTTTGGGAATTGCACAGGGATGCCAGCAGCCCTGCCTCTAAAGGCCAGGTGTGTGCTGTGGGTGCTCGGGTCCCTCTGGAGCCCTCTCAAGGCTCTCTCTGCGTAAAGGTGAGCGGAAAGCAGTAAACCAGACCCTGTCACCCAGCGCCGTTGGCAAGGGGGAGCCGGGAAAGCGAGCACAAGCGAGCACAGGGATTTAGCCCCCTCCGTAGCGCGGACTGGGACGAACAGCGAGTGCTGGCGCGAGCAGACGAACCGCGCAGCGAGACCAACAGGCGCGAGGGGCTGTCATGGCAACTGTGCCTCCCGCATCCTTAGCCTGGCGGAAGGAATTTCTGACGTGCTGCGTGTTTTTTTGAGGAAAATCATGTAATCAAGAATAGGTACAAATGCTAAGTCTTTGCTGCCCTGGTATGCTGGAGTGCTACCTGAGCCTTGTGGCCAGCTCCAAAATCTTTATTTACTTCCAAGAGGTGTCATGGTGTGTGGGGAGTAGATTTTAAACACGGAGGCAGGGAGGAGGTAGAGAGAGGACGAGTGGGGAGGTTGGGAGAGGAGGTGCTTGGATGAGGTGTGCCCTGATAGCTGTGATTTAAAGCAGAAACAAGTCCCTGAGCGCTGGTGCCAAGGCCACCAGGGAAGGAGTCAGAGCCTTCTGGTGACACGGACCCCACTGCGCACTGAAAAGACCTTCTGTGACTTGTCACGAGAAATGCGGGAGACACTCCTTGCTGAGCACCCCAGGCCTGCACTGTGGGATGGAGGGGCATGGCAAGAGGATTTCCCATGGGAGCTGCATGAGAAGCACCAAATCTACCCTGTGCTGTTCTGGTTCAGCTTGGGCACATGACACATCAGGAGCTCGATGGGCACAACACAACCTCTGGTGCTACTCCATGCTGCCGTGGTCCTCTGAAGGAGCCTGTCTCTGTCCGGTGAGGAGGGCCTGATGGTCACGTTAGACCCTGAGGCTGAAACAGCCCCTTTGGGGAAGTCACCTATTCAGTTTCCCCGCTGTGTGCATCAGGAGTCTTAGTGCTGGCCCATGGTGATCAAGTACCTTGAGATGGATGCAGGAGGTGAGTGAGCAGCAGCGAACTGGAGCTGGAGAATTCATGGCGGAGCAGCTCCCCCCCCTGGCCTCCAGCAGCTGATAGCCAGGGCTGGCTCCGCTCTTCTTGCCCGCTTCAGCTTCGGAAAATCAAACATCTTTTTTTTAACACTGCTCTCAAAGCCAACTGGCAACCTTTTCTTTTGGGCTGTACTCAATTTCTCATCTTTTCTGGTGGCCAGGACCGCGTGGCAGAGGGTTGGGAACTCAGTCCGTAACGCTGCAGGAACTGCTCAGACAATCGGTTGTGTCAGGAGGAGGGGAACGGGGGTGCCTGTGAACACATGGTCTAGTTAACAAATTACATCTCCCATAGCTCACTTCTGCCAGTGCTTAATCCTCTTCCACTTCCCGATCCCCTCGGAATAATTCTTACTACGTGCTCCGTCCTAGCTGACATTTATGGAAGCGGCACAGAATATTCTGCGGGGAGCAATCCTGCGTTGGCACAATGGAGGAGAGCACAAGATGATCTAATACGCCTTTTCTGTCTCTGCCTATTTTTAAGCTGCTTTGTTTTTGGAATCCCAGCTGCAGATTTGCTTTCATAGCCTCTGTCCCTTTTCCTAGCACATCTTCCTGCAGACAGAGTTTTTGTACCGCTGAACCCCCGTAAGTGCGCCTTTTTCCCTGGACCACACTCTCCCTGGGTCTCTCCTAGCCCAATGCTGATGTGCCTGTCCCTGGAACATCTGCTGTCTTTCGTCTCCTCTGTTTCTGCTGGTCACAGTGCCCACAATTTGAGCCTTAGGAATACTCTTTGGAGCAGATGTCAAGTTTATTTCCACCCCGAAAATCAAGCTTCTCTACTTCATGTAGGGCTGTGTAAATAAAGCCTTACTAATAAATAGCACCTTCTGCTACAGGATGCTGGGTTTGCAGGGAAGGAAGGGTCCTGCCATGGGTGCAGGGCACCAGAGCCCAGTTGACTCTCCCTCTTGGATCCTCCTTCATATTGCAGCCTGATCATCTGTAGGTGAAGAGGGTGACTTCTAAAAATTGGTTTTGGTGGCTTAATAGACTTCAGTTACCTACATCTGGCCCAAAAGCACATCCTTCCCTTGTGCAGAAAATCAAAGGCAAGTGGAAGCTCAGCCTCACGGACCTGGAGCAAAGCTGGCCCTGGTCTCTCCTCACTCCTGGGGTCCCTCCCTGTCAGTCCCTGTGCCCCAGTTTCTTGGTGGCAAGTAGAGATGATGAGTTCTGGGGAAGCATCAGGCTGCAGAAGGGAACTGAACAGAGGAAGGCGAAGGCTTTGCTGGGGCAGTGGCAAGGGAAGGGGCTCAGCTTTCTCACCAGCCTCTCTGGTTGGGTGCAGTGTCAGAAAGTAGTAATAAGGTGGAAGTGAAAGGGTAGGACTTTCCAGGTTCCCTCTTCTTTTGCCTCCGAATGAAATTGGTATTCAGCGTGGCTGCTTGTCTAGACGCCCAGCCTTGTAGGATTCGCCAAGCTCCTGAGCTCGCTGAAGTGACATACGTGTGATTATCATTTCAGCCGGGGATGTGCCTGGTCGTGCTAATACCAGCCTGCTGAATTACTCACACCTATTAGCAACGCCAGTGTCTGCGAGGTGCTGTGTAAGTCTGCTCTAGGCTGGGGCTCTGGCCGAGTCGTGTAGCAGGCGTAGGATAAAAGCATCCTGGACTTGGAGTGGTAGAAAGTCCCCGTGGTGGTGCTGATGCTGTGCACAGTGAGTTTGCTCTCTCCTTTTCAGTGCGCAGTGGGGTCCATGTCACCAGAAGGTGACTTTCCTGAGGTTGCTGATTTTCTAGCTCTCATTTGTGTGCAGAGGGAAGAAAGGGAAGGTGGATGTGTGTTGAAGTATCAGCATGTGGCTCAGGAGTCCTAGACTACCTCCAGTTGATGCATTAGCTGAGCGGGAGCAGCTCAGGCTGCTCAAGGAAGGAATGGATTTCCGTTAGACTGTTTGAAATGCAGACCATTGTTTGGGTCGGGTGTTGGCCTCCAAATCAGTGCTTGCTAGCAGGTTGTGCTCCTCTTGGTGCCCCGCAGAGGCTGTGGGCAGCCCTGCTGGCTGGTGGTCTCTCAACGGCAGCTTTGCAGGTCGCCCTTGGCATCCCATGCCCAAGCAAGATGGGCTTCCCCTAGAGCCAAGATCTGAGAGGGATGGGAACCCACGGGGTGTTTTTGGAGGCAGGTCTGGGTTTGGTTTCCCAGCTCTTCTGGATGCTGATGGACAAAAAAAACAGATCTCAGTGACAGACCCCCAACACTCGTTTTCCCAGCAGTAGGGATTGGGGTAAGAGGGCTTGTCGTGTCTTGCAAAACTCTCGCAGCATTAATGAACATGGTTCTGGTCTGGCTGTATCTGGCTGTTGCTCATCTTTCTGTGACCTGCCTGTCCCCTTTCTGCCCCGTTTGGCCGCTCTCCTGGCCCCGGAGCTGAGGATCGCAGCAGGAGCGGTGCAGAGCATCTTCTCTGAAGCGCTGCCATCTTGAGCAGCCATTTGACATTGCACCTGTTTATCAACTTTTTCCCTGAATTTCCTCCCTTACCTTCTCAGCCATAGTGCTAAATTTAGCCTTCCTTCTGCCACAACATAATTACACCGTTTGCTGCCTTATGTAATCCAGAAGTGCTGTTGGAAAGGGGGTTTGGGTTGTTGCTGCTGGGGGATGTAAATACAAACCGTATTGCTGTCTAATCCTTTATCTCTGTGTGAAAACTTTTGAATGCTGTGTTGATGCATTTGTCTTACAGACATTATGTAGGAAGTATGAGCCAGTCTCTCCCAGTAGAAATGGATGTTCAGCGTTGGCTTTGCTGTTACTGCGCTGATAGACAGGAGTTGAAAGTCTGACTCTCTGTGAAAGTGGGCGTTCATGGCAGCTTCTGGGGTTCAGCAGGGCGCTGGAGCTTTTGTGAATAGGAGAGCTTGGAATCTGGGCTTTCAGCTCGCTTACCACAAATTCATTATAAAATTGGAAGCTGACTGATTCCTTGACTGTGTGTTCTCCTCCTCCTTCCCAGCGCTCTCCTGTGGAGTTCCCAGAGCCCCGAGGAACGGTGTTGTCTTTGGCAAGGAGTACACGGTGGGAACGAAAGCTGTCTACCACTGCAACCAGGGCTTCCAGCTGCAGCCCGGGGAGGAGCCCAGCGCCGAGTGCCTGCAGTCAGGGCAGTGGAGTAATGGCAACCAGCCCCCGCAGTGCCTGGGTGAGTGTCCGCCGCCGGGGCGGTCTTTGGGGATTCGGGGTGTCCCTTCAGGAGTGTCTTCCAGCTCTAGCATGAGCGGTTTTGCCTCACAGGTGCGATATGTAGGACACCGGCTTTCTGATCCTGTGTGACTTGGGTCCAGTGTTCCCTCTCATGGGCTCTTGGATTCCCACTTGTAAAGCAGAGATGCTGATGCTGGCGCTCTTGTTAAAAAGCCAACACGCTTGCTGAAGTGCCGTGAAGCGCCCTGGAGTTAGACACCTATTAACGTCTCTGTCTCACTTCTTTTCCCTGGCTCACCACGTCTGGTTTTTAGCTGTCACCTGTCCCGATATCAACAGCATCGCGGTTGAGCACGGTCGGTGGCGGCTGACCTACGAGATCCAGTACCACTACAACGCCCAGCTGATGCTCATCTGTGACCCGGGGTACTACTACACGGGCCAGCGCGTCATCAGGTGCCAGGCCAACGGGACGTGGAGCATAGGCGAGCCGATGCCGACCTGTAAAAGTAAGAGCAGCGAGGCTCCGGACGTGTGCCGGGGGCAGGGCAGCTTCACGGGACGCCTTGCAGGGGATGGGGTTTCTGTTCTGCATTCGGTGGGTGTGCAAGTTCTGTAAACACACCGCAGCCCTGGGTGCTCTTGGCGGCATCTGAGAGCGTGGCTGCAGGACTGCTGTGGTACAGGAGAGTCTGGATGCAGGGAGAGGTCATCTGTTGATCTCATTCTTGGTTTAATCTAAAGAGTTCTGCGAGAACTCAAGCACACTAACTCATCTGTTGCTCTTGGGTCCCAGCAACTTTGCTGCCACTGGTGCCAGATGCTCTGAAGTTTGCTTTTAAGAAAGAAAATAAAAATTTCTGATTTTAAACCTAACCTCTTCCAATTTTATCCAAACGCCAAGCTTACAAGGGTAACGGTGTCACCTGTAAATCAAAACCACTCCTGGCAAACAAGCAGCTCGCTCAGTCATTCTGACACGACTGCTGTGCTTTGGATCTTTGCTTTTGTCAAAGGTGGAGTGTTTTTTCTGTCTAAGTGCAGACAGAGACAGCAAAATTTCCCCTTCGGAATGGCAGCTTTCCCTTCCCTGCTGCCTCCCTTTGTTTCTAGAGACGCAACTGCTGACTTTGGTGACAGATGTAGTTGTACCCCTGCTAGCCCTTCAGCCGGAGCTGGGAGCGCGAGCCTGACCTCCTTTTATTTCCTCAGCATTATTGCCACCTAAATTCAAATGACAAGATTTTGGCAACGCACTAAGGTCAGAAGCACCCAGCGTGAGTCTCTTGATGTCTTGCTGAGTGCAAAGCTCCAGAGGGTTTGCAGATCTTTAAGGCAGGTAAAATAAAGAGCTGAAGCTTGTGGTTGGGAGCTCCTGGCCAGGGTCCGGCTACACCCTGCAAACCGGGCTGTGGGCTGGGTGTCCTCCGATCCCCCATCAGCTCTGGCCTGGGAGTCACTGTGTGAGAAGCAGCTGGGTGTTACTTTCTGGTTAGAAATCTTGTGCCATTTTGTGGCTTTTCTGGAAGTCAGGCTTCCCAGCTATATCTAGCAATGGATTAATAATAGAAATAGTCCTGCATTAAAAACTTCCTGGGTGAAAAACTTCTATAGCTTCTTCCTTATCTTTAGTAGTTCCCTCATGTCCTGGAGCGTAAATATTAATAGCACTTATATTTGTCACCTCCTGTAACGCAGCTCTGAATCGTTATTATCCTTGTAACCAGTAATCTTTCCTACTCATTCCTGGCTTCAATAGTAACTCATGGTGGTAAGTGTCACTGAGGGCATTTCTTTAAAATACACGTCTCCCTGCCCGCTCTCACTTGCTGTACTTTGCCATCTCTTTCAGTTATCTCATGCGGAGATCTGCCGACCCCGCCGAACGGGAACAAGATCGGCACGCTGACCGACTACGGGGCCACCGCCATCTTCTCCTGCAACACCGGCTACACCCTGGTCGGGTCCCGCGTGCGGGAGTGCATGGCCAACGGGCTGTGGAGCGGAGCAGAAGTGAGGTGTCTGGGTAGGTGTGGAGTGTCCGTGATGCGGTGGGGAACAAGTCCGGTTGCAATTCTGAAGGGAACAGGAATTTCAAGCGAGGACTCTGTGCTGCTGAAGCTGTAGGGTTTTAAGTAGATATAAAAAGGAAGCAGACTTTGATTCCTTGCTGCTCGGTAGATGTGAGGTGTTTTGAGATTGGAGAGGAGAGATTTAAAAACGATATGTTGTTTTTGCTGCTGCTCTAGTTTTATTTGTGACTGCAGTCTGGAATTCAGATCCATCCAGGGAGTCAGGGCGGTGGGCAGGCGCGAGCTCTCGGTGATTGTGTCTCCCTCCTGCAGCGGGGCACTGCGGTGTTCCCAGTCCCATCGTCAACGGGCAGATCAACGGGGAGAACTACAACTACCGCGGCAGTGTGGTTTATCAGTGCAACCCCGGCTTCCGCCTCATCGGGATGTCGGTGCGGATCTGCCAGCAGGATCACCGCTGGTCGGGGAAGACGCCTGTCTGTGTGCGTAAGTATGTTGTCAGATTTCTTTAGCCCCGGTGACGGTCAGAGGACAAGAGCACGTGTAACGACCGCTGTTCAGAGTTTACACGCCCAGGCTGCGTGCAGCTGCTTTGCACGCAGTGTTGCACGAGCATCCCTGGAGCTCACGTGGGAGAGAGCTGAGATGTGGCAGGAGTGGCAACGCTGCAGCTTTGGCTGCTTTCCTTCTTCCCTCTGCTTTGTAAATTCCACCTTTCTTTGGTGTTTTTCATACGCTGGGTTTCTGAGGGAGGAGCCCAGTTGAAGGTGTGGTTTCTGAGGACGCCAGCCCGTATCGGGGCGCAGGGCGGTTGGAGGCAGGCGTAGCCCCCCAAGCACGCCGCAGTCGTCGCTGTCTGAGACACGTGCTCTGCGCCAGAGGAAGGTCAACCTCTGTCCTCTGATCCACATTCACAAGTCACCTTGTACGGCCTGCTCGTTTATCTTTCCACTTACTAATTAAGTAAGTCTCTAGAGCTCTAAGGTGTTAATAAGTTTACGCGTCATCTTATCACTGGACAGAGCAATCCATGTATTTCATATCATGATTCTCCAGTTGTTTGCTTCCAACCTCTCCTGTCTGGTTTAGAGCTTTATGTGCTGAGGCACAATAGTAACAGCAAGATGGGAAGTAAGGAATGACCTATAAATCAATGAACATGCAGATTCCAGCCTAAAAATAAGAAACAGACTTAAGCTGTCAAGGTTAGCAGAGACTCCAGGATTTGGAGGTGGTCTAGGATTCTGCATGAGCTTTTTAGGAAGAGAATTATTGGAAAGGCTGGCTGTGGGTCTGTAGGTAGGTTTGAATTACTCTTGAGTCTGAGGAAGCTCTGTTGAAAAAGTTTTAATTCACTTTTACCTGCCAAGTATATACGTACTAACCTCGGACCAAGAAATCGTATTGATGGGAGGTCCTCCTGCTGTCAGGCAAATTAGTGGAAATGCAGGGCTTTCGAAACATCCATTCTCATGGCTCATCTTGTTTCTTTTGGGAGGGGCCAAACCTATTAGAACAAAGCAGATGAGCGTTGCTCGTCCGTGTCTGCCGTTTGCCTCCTGAACCAGAACAGGGCTGGCTCCTGTGCAGAGCCTTTCTCCAGCTCTGCTTTGTGCCAGCCTCTGGCTCTGGCACCTGAAAGCCCCCCGAGCTCTTGTGCAGCCATCTGTAAAGGCGTCTCGTGCAGAAGTTGGGCTTGAAGTTATTACACTATGTTAGCCCTTACGGATAACACAAATTCAGTGTCGTTAGAGCACTGTTAGGCTCTGAAATGAGATGCCTTCAGGCTTTGTTGCTTCTGAAGGAGCTCATGGCACTGTGTGTGTTAGCACATTGTAATTTCTTGTTATCCTGATATTTTCTCTTTAAACCTGCTACAGTTGCTTCCTCTGTGCAAATGGGTTTTTTTGATCCATGCCAACTGCAGGGAGCCTTTTTTTTCTGGGACAGAATCCATCACCTGTTTCGAAACATGGATAATCATATTCAGAAGTGCCTCAGAGAATCTGACATCTGCTTCCTGCAGCACTGAAAGGCTATCTTGCTTCATATTTTTTAGACCTGTACCTGTCACCAGCTTGCATAAGGAATAAATTCCCATCCCCGTGGTCGAGTCCAGCCCTGGCAGTCAGATGTGTTACGGATCGTTTGTGGGAATTTCATTTTCCCCTCTAGCTTCCGGCTTTGGCAGCTGTACTGCTGGACCTCTGCTGATGGACTGTTAGCCTGTTTCAGCCTGACAGGCATCGATATTGCGCTGTCCTCAGCTGTCAGAAGGTGTTGCGTTCCTTAAGCAGCCAAAAATCTCTGCATGGCGTATCCTGACGTTTCTGCTGCGCAGCGGACCTCGCTGCTGTGTCGGAGGGGAAGCTCTCCAGGCTTCACTCGCGGCAGGGGCTGTATCCTCCTGTATCGCCCTGCTCTGCAGAGCTGCCAGCAGAGCAGCCCAGGCAAAAGCGCTTTGAATTTCAGTATTATCCCTGCTTACTGCCTCTGCGGCCTTCCCTGGGCCCTGTCCGAGCAGCTCAGACCAGGACCCTTTACCTCATCGCTGGCCCAAGCTAACCTCAGCCACAGGAACAAGAGCTGCACAAAAATCCTCATTTCAGGGATTTAGAAATAAAGGTTTTCCCCTGTTTCAAACTTAAAGCAGGAAGATTTAAGCTTTCTGGGCCCTGTGCTAGAAACTGGATTTTTCTGATATTTTTCCTCTTTTAACTATCCCTCCAGGTGTAACTTCATACTGCAGTGAGCGTACATCTGACTTACACCGGGGAGAGGGAGGAAAACATCAGGTTTCATGACTGTGTGTGATGCCCAGGGTAATGTAAGGCAATAGATTAATAGCAGTAGCTGGGATTTTTGAAGAGGAGCCCTAGGGATTTACAGTGTAAGTCAGTAGGATGCTGGCACTCAGCTGCTTAGAGAGTGGTTCAGAGAATTTCTTACACCAGTAAAATGAACAAAGGTGCCATGCTCTCAACTTGATTCAGTATTCCGCAGAGGTGGCCACAAATCTTTGAAGTCAGTGTGGGTTTCAGGGTTGATGTGGGGATTTTTTTTTTTATAGTCTCCTTCCTTGGGAACTTTTTCCAATGGATAATCCACTTTCTTCCAGACAAAAAAGTAACATCTCCTCTAATTGCAGCTATCACTTGCGGCCACCCTGGCAACCCTGCGAACGGCTTGACCCAGGGGAGTCAGTTCAATCTGAACGATGTGGCCAAGTTTGCCTGCAACACTGGGTACCGCCTGGAAGGAGCGGCGCAGTCCCAGTGCCTGGCCAACGGACAGTGGAGCAGCACGCTGCCCGCCTGCCGCGGTAAGTCATCCGCGCCCGCCCCTTCCTCCTTGGTTACTCTGGGTTCCTAAAATCCAGCTTGATGCTGTCATAAATTCATGTAAAACAAATCCTGCAGTTCCTTAGAAAGGTACAGGTGATGTTTGAACACCAAGGGCTGGGTAAGTCTCGTGCAACAAACCTCATTTTCCCTTGGGCTTCACTCAGAGCTGTTCATGGACCCTGCCCAGCCCTGCAGCCTCCAGGACATCGAAGTAGGTGGTGTGAGTGGGGAGAACGCAAGAAAATACGAGGCCAGACCCTTAGCACAGGTCCTGCTGGTAACCCTCGCCCACTTCACTCAAAGCCAGCGCCATGGCCTTTGTGCAGAACCCTTTTTCTAGGCTGCCCTGCTTCTGCTGCTGTTAGCACTCAGGTTTGCTTATCAGATTCCCTCCCCTCCCTGCATTCCCCTCCTCCGTCCTTCCTTAATCCAGTATGTCTGTTGATACTGTCGCTGTGTCGGTCAAGAAATCAGTTATTCTCAGCTGGCTGATGTGAGTCCTGGTTTGGGGCCGGAGAGCCAGGCTCTGCTGCAGCGCCTCACGTGGCAGGGTGAGAGCCTGCAGGATTGCCTCTGCTCTCTGTTTTTTCCTTTTAATAAGGATTCTTTCTATTTCTACCCCAAAAAATAAAAAAAAAAAAAAAAAACAAAACACCAACAAAAAAAACCCAAACAGACAAAAAAAAACCCCTAAAAAAACCCCCAACATTAAGTTGTGAAAAATGTGATTTGAGTTTTTTCCTCTTTTCCTGCTCATTTTTGCAGAATCCTTTGTTCTTTGTTACACCCTTTGTTTTTGTATTTTTTTTTGTTGTTTGTTTGCAGTTGTAAACTGTACTGACCCTGGGCACCTGGAAAACAGCATCCGTCAAGTGCAGCCGAGTGGTCCGCACAGATTCAGCTTTGGAACAACTGTCTCGTATCAGTGCAGCCACGGATATTACTTACTGGGGACACATGTCCTTACCTGTCAGGGGGATGGCACTTGGGACCGCGCCCTCCCACAGTGTCTTTGTAAGTTCTCCAGAATAACACCACCCATCCACCCCAGGTTTCCATCCCATGCAGTTCTCCGTTGCTGAGCTGAACGGTCGTGTAAAAAGTGTGGATCCCAAGTCCTTTGTAATCCATGGAAGTCATTCCATCAGCTTCACTGGCCTCTGGATCCTGCCCACGGAAGGAAAATACGTGGTCTGAGGAGGGAAATCCTCTTAGAGATGGTTTCCCTCTGCAGGGGAAGGCAGCTCCCGCTGAGTCTTGCTGGCTCCGTGCAGCTCCTTGCAGAAGTATTGCAGGTGGGGAAGGGTGGCAGCTCTTCGCAGGGAGGAGCGCGCGGCTGGCCTGACTGAGGGCAGCGCGTGTGTAGCACCGCTCAGGCACGGCTGAGGTTCCGTACACCCACCCATCCCACGGCCTGGGGAGGGACGTGACGGTGTGACGGTGAAATAACTGTGGCCTTTATTCGGCTGCGATGCGGGTGCTGAGGAGGATTTACTTCCTGACCCTTACTTTACATTTTCTTTTCCCCCCTTTTTTTACAGTCTCCTGGCCTTTTCTGCCATTGCAGTTTGCAGAGAGAGTTGGGAGGTTCTGGGTGGTGGTTTGGCTTGAGGGGTGTTTCCAGTAGTGCAGAGAGACACGAAGTGCTCGGTGTGGTCCTGTGCTGTCGTAATTCCTCGTGCAGGAGATGCCCAGGCTCTGTATGGAAGGCGTCAGTGCTGGTGGCCCTCTCTGACACCGAGGGAAACCAAGCTCCAGGCTGGATTTGGGGTTGGCAGCGGGCCGCCCAGCGAGGCAGAGGCAGGAGCAGAGCCGGGGCAGAGCAGCCCCCCGCACAGCTAGCACGTCCTTTCGGGGACCCGGGCGCTGGCAGCTCCGGTTACCTGGCGTGAGGAGTCGCTGAAGCAGTCGGAGAGGGAGCTCCTTCAGTTCAAATCGGCTGAGCTGTTCCAAAGCCATGATTGTTTCTTTTCTTCTTGTATTATCCTTCAGCACCTAGTCATACAAAGTAGTTTTTGGCACGTTTTCCTTTCCCTTTGTCAGCAGCATGCCACCCTCTCACGTTTGCAGCGCCCTGCACAGGCCGTGGGAACTGGCAGGTGATACCTGGGTGCTACCGCAGCCGCGGGGCTCCGCGAGGGTGGTGACCTTGGAGAACCTGGGAGCCCAGCATCTCAGTCCCTCCATCCACAGCTTGCCAGCTAAATAAACGTGATCTCCTTCCTTAAAATGTTAGGCATCTGTTGACTTGGAGGGTTTGTGGGCATTCTCAAAACTGAAACTGAGGTCAGTTTTACAAGTGATGATCTGGATTCGTGGGCTTAGTAGTAGTTTAAAGAAAAAGAAAAAAAAGAGTAAGAGATTTTTGCATGTCTTTGTTTTCTGTGTTGAGCTTAATACGCACTCAGTGCTGAAACCCATACCCCTTTAAAGTATTTATAGCTGGGTACCTAAAATTACCAGGCACTTTCTGAAACAGAAATTAAGGAGGAGGATGCCAGGCAAGCTTGAGTTGCAGATGTTGTCTCACGCCTGTTTCTGAGGAGAGAGTAAAACAGGGTTGATCCCCTTTGAGGGGTGGGAGAGCAAGTCCAGTAAGTGAAGTACTGGGGAGCAGAGCCAAACGCGTCAGAAGAAACAGTCTCCACGCTGTGCACGTAAATCCTTTAAAAACCTCAGTACCGCCATAGGTTTTAAGCTTAGCTGAGTCTGCTGGAGTGTCTGTTATTAAATTGTTAGTTACAGTGTGGGTTTAAGCATTAGCTATCAAACCCATTTCCTTGGAAAGCGTCCTTGGTTTTAGTCACAGCTCTGCACCAGAATATTTCAACGCCCACGTGCCCAAGCGTACGCGTGCTCTCCTTTTTATTGAAGCATACATCATGTTTTCTACCTCATGCCAGTACTGGTATTTTTAGACTCTAGCCGAGGGAGAGAAGATATCAGTTACGGATGCTTTCCTTCAGCAGCCGAGTGGTGCGTGGTCTTTATGCTGAGCATCCTCACCCAAAGCTGTTTAATAGCCCCTGGATCTGTCAGTGTATTTGTCAACAGCCTCCCTGTCTCCACTCTTGATTGCTAAGCTAAAGTAAACCTATTAATTATTGTTAGCGGTGTTTTCTTACTAGCAGTGGTTGAGGGAACAGTGCTCCGAATCTGCCGGGAGAAGTTGCTCAGGTGTGACACGGCATCGATTGCAGGGCTGTGTCGCAGGACCTGCTGCTGCCGAGGGTGGGTGTGCATGGAAATGTTCATGTTTAAGAAGGGGTGAGTTTTCCAAGGAGCCTGCAAAATGCCTGGCAGTATCGAGACCAGGCGTTTGTGCACAAACCCTTGGCAGTTTTTACAGGATGAGCTCCTGTCCCCCAGAAGGAGACTGGTGCAAGGTCTGCTGTGCCACACCTGCGCCGTGGCACGAGCCACCGCGTGTTCGGTGGGCTCGGGGGCAGCGAGTGGGTTCAAGCTGCCGAGGTCCTGCACAGCGACCTCAAACACGTGGCACTTCACTCTGTACCTGCCCTCGAACGGCATCGCGGGCGCTTCCCGTGTGGTTGAAGCTGTTGCGTCTGTCTCTTGCAGTGGTGTCTTGCGGCCACCCTGGCTCCCCGCCCCACGCGCAGATCTCGGGCGACAAGTACACCGTCGGCTCCGTGGTGCGGTACAGCTGCCTGGGGAAGCGGATTCTGATCGGCAACTCCACTCGCATGTGCCAGCTGGACGGGCGCTGGAGCGGCTCGCTGCCGCACTGCTCAGGTGAGGTGGGCTTCGGGAAGGAGTGGGGGGCAGTCCCATCCTCCACTACCCCCTTTTATCCTGCAAGAGGACAGCCTGCTGTGCTTTGCTGAGCTGGAGAAATACACGTGCTAGGGAGATGGTGGAAGACTCTGAAAATCACTGCGTCTCACCTATCCAGTCTCCTGCAACTTGGATGTTGAGAGAGTAAACCACTCAGCTTGGAAGATGAGAAATAAATCACTGCAGCAAATGTTTGTGGTGGGAGGTGTACTGCAGCCTGCTGCTTTACAGTTTTCTCCATACAGGGTGAACATGTCTTATGCAAAATCAGGTCCTTGCATCCTATCTGTAGCATCTGGCCCTCCTTCTCATGTGTTCCAGTAAAAGAAGCCGATGTGGCCCCTTTCCAGGGCCTGACATCTGCTGTTACAGCACCACGGCAGCGCCAGGTCTGCACAAGGCAAAGGGAAGCTGGTACAATGAGTTTCCACACCATCAGCATCTCCACGGAGAGCGGTTTGGCAACAGAAGTCCATCCTCACTCCTGTGCCAGAGCGAGAAAGGCCTTCCACTGAAAACATCCTCATTAGCAAAACAGTCCCTGATGAGATGGACTTGGGTCAAAGTCATGGGGGATGCGATGAGATGTGCTGCCTTCCTGAAATCGAGGTGCTGGGATCTTAGCGGGTGGCCTCCCGTGGCAGGGAGGGTGCTGAAAGACTGGCAGGACGCCGTGCAAAGCCTTCTCCACGCCGTCTCGACGCTCGTTCCTTGGAGAGCACTGAGGCAGACGAAGTAAGAGCTTAGCTGGCGCAAAGCATTTGGGACAAGTGTTAATTTTTAATTTTGCCACTTAGGTTTAGCAGCTCCACTTGACCAAGTTTAACCCCTGCTTTGGGAGGGAAAAGGAAATCAGGCGGAGTCATCCTCATAATCAGAATCTGCAGCTGCTGGGAAGGGTTTTCTGCTCTAATTCGTGCCTTTTCCCTTGTGGTTTTTCACTGTCTCTCCTGTCAACTTTGTGGGTGGATTTTTGGAAACATTCAGCATTATCCTGACTAGTTCCTGCTGACATCTGTTGTGTGTGGGTTTTTTGTTTTTTTTTTTTTTTTTTCCCTGAATGGCTTCCTGGAAGCAGCTTTAGACCAAGGCTGATGGCATTGTCAAGCGCTCTCTGACTGGGGGCCAGGTGAATGCCCAGTACCTCAGAACCATCGTTTCCACCCAAGGGCTTGGGGAGAGGCTCCTCTGTTAGAGCAATCTCGGGCGGTACGGTCACAACAGCAGTGAAGAGGCAGAATACCGCTGGGATCATCTCCTGCCAAAGGTTCTTTGTTGTGTGCGGAAGATCCCTACGGCGTGACTGCAGTTTTTGCAAGGTGAAACAGAAGACTTTGCTGTAAGTCACTATGTGAAGGAAAATGTTGAACCTGGAGCATTCTCCTCCTCCTCTTTACAAGCAAGTGCATTTCTGGGATGATGAAGGTGCTCATTATGTTTGATATCACCTGTAACGCTGCAAGGGCTGTCCCTGCAGCAAGGCACAGGAGTCCCAGGAGCCAGGAACTTCATTACAAGCTGCAGGAGTGAAATAGTCTTTCGTGGCTGGGGGGTGGATGCATTTACACAGATCGTTAGCAGAGAAAGGCAAGAGCAGGCATGCATGGCATGAGCCCATGTCGGGCAGTGAGGAGGTGGGCATTTCTCCAGCCTGCTCCAGAGAACCCTGCGAGGCGTCTGCTGCAGGTGCTCCCTTCCTCCTGTCCCCCGAACTTACAGCCGGCAGCTCCCAGCGTTCACAACTTGTACGAGTGGATGTTTCTCAGCTGGATCCCTCCCGCCTCTGTGCTCCAAACCCAACGGCTTCTTGTTCTGCCAGTGCAACGGGGCGTGCTGAGGTGGCTTGGAGCACGTCGTAATTTCTGCTTGCAGGGGAACCATCCTCATGACTGATGCTGGCAAGCGAGCTGCTGTCTGCTGGAGCAGCTGCCATGGAAAGCAGCTGCCACTGGCCACGGCTCCATCTTGGGATTCAGGAGTTATGGCCGTATTTTGCAACCAGCTTAAAGCCAGTGGGTTCCCGAGTCAGGGGATGTTTCATGTGGAGTATCCCTGCTCTGCTGAGAGCCAGTCGGTTAAATCGAGTCAACCACCCGATCCAAACCTGTGTGCTGAATGCATACAGTTGAGAGGGAAGAAGGGCCAAACGCTGTGACGTGGTTACTCTGCTGATGCTGTGCTCTCTTAACAGGAGGCAGCCAGGGCGTGTGTGGTGACCCGGGGATCCCCTCTCATGGCATCGGCCTGGGAGATGACTTTGATGTGGGCAGCGTGGTCCGGTTCAGCTGCGAGCCTGGTTACGTGCTCCGGGGTTCATCTGAGAGGACCTGCCAAGCCAATGGCTCCTGGAGCGGCACGCAGCCGGAATGTGAAGGTACTTTTCCAACCCTGCATCATGCCAAGCCTGCTCTGGGTGTCCCTGGAATTACCGCAGCACGGCCGGCTGCCTGGCCAGCCAGTGTCCTGGTTTAGTTGCCAGGGACATTTGGTGCTGTGACAATCTCTTGTTCAGCATTTCCTCCAAATACCCCGTGTATGTCACAGAGCCTCAATTCTCCCTTTCCCAAACATCTGCAGGTCACCTCTCGCAGGAGGGTGCTAGAGGATGGGTGTCACCTTTTGGTGTGTTCCGCTGTGCAGGGTGCGCCGGGATGGTGTGAGGGGTTTCAGGTCAGTCGTGTTAATGCCAACACCTGAACTGAGGGCTAGAGCAGGGAGAGCCTGTGGGATCTGCTCCTCGCTTCCAGTCGTCCCTGGAGACTGACACTCACAGGCTTGCTGCAAGATGAATGTCTCTTGATCTGCATCACGTATCCACCTAGGTGATCAGAAATGCCCCGTTTTGGCACGAGATTTGTGGGTGACACTGGCTAATCATTGTTGCTTTGTTGAGGAAAATTCAGCAGAATGAGAAACATCGATAGCTTCAGACCTCCGTCCGAGCTGGAACTGGCACGTGCAAGGGTCACTCACGTTAAGCAGAAATGCAAAATGCAAAATATTTGAAAGCCCCAAACCCCTTATTTTTCCGTTTGAAGGAATCAAGACCCTGTAATCCAACCTAATAAAACCCCAGCCAGATTTTCTGAGCTGTGCTGCTCACTGCTACTGTTTTATAGAAGTGTTTAAAAAATCAACTGGGGACAGAACAAAAGCCAAACTGAGGCAGGATACCAAGTGCAGGGAGACCTGGGCAACTGCTCTCCAGCTGGTTTGAAAGCCAGAAGCTCAGAGAGAGTGTGTAAATGAATTGGAAATTTATTCCAAATTGATGGAGCTCTTGATTGAAGACACTGATTCATGTTATTAATACGCCTCAGGTCTTGGGTTTTTTTTCATTCTCTGTTTTTTTTTCTTTTTATGGAAGGACTCGATTGTTAATCTCAGGATAAGTAACCTGTCAGGTTCCAGAGGCACCAAAATACGGATCCCTGGCAGATATATGTTTTTTTTTTTTTTGTACTTTATGAATAATAACGTTATACCTATGATGCAGTCACTCAATGTGAAGTGCTGACTGGCCAAAACAGGAGAGCCATTTACAGTGATGGGCTCACAGCGGGTTGCAGCACCACGAGGTGTTCTTCTGGCTGCACTTGGAGTGTTACCGTCAACTTTCTGGAGCAGGTATTTATAGGAGGTGGAGGGGGGAGATGAGTTTGGGGATTGAATTCAGGGCAAGTGAGGATGAGGGCTGAGTGCCCAGGCAGGTGTGTGGAAGGAATGAGCATCTCTGCTGATGTGGAAGAGCTCCAGCGCGGCAGCGGAGCTGCTCAGCACCTCCGCAGTGCATTAGCTTTCTGACTCAGCCACTCGTTTGCTGCTCTCAGCCACCAAAATGGAGAGAAATCCAACCGGGTGGGGCTGTGCAGGCCACCGGCGCTCGCCTGCCCGGGGAATTCAAGGCCCATTGCTCTCCAGATTAGCCGCTGGCTGAGCACAGGGGGTCTCCGTGGGGTCAGCGGGAGCTGAGGACCCACTGCAGAGGAACACGTAGGTGCGCGGGCGCGCAGAGGACACCGTGCAGATCCTACAGCGTGAGCAGAAGGGAGCTGTTATCTGCAGTTAGGGAGAGCAAGCTGCCGTAATATGTTCAGGTACAAAGTCTGTGGCTGACTGAAGTCAAGGGGCTGATGTTCGACCTTCGGTGCGTTCCTGCGCCGGGCCCGGTGCGGCTCTGACCCGCGGAGTGGACATGTGTGGCAGAGGGGAGCACTGGGCTTCGCGGGGGTCACTGCCTTTTACCTGCTGGAATATTTTTGAGAAAACCAAAGGAACAGGGAGGCGGGAAGACGTCACAGTTGATTTTTCCAAAATGTACAAATAATTTGGAATTAAATTAATTGCAGGGACTCCATCTGAGACTCCTGCTTCACTCTGTGTTACATAGCTCTGGTTTTGGCCCCAGTAACAGCAGCTTCCCTGGCTTTCTGAAAAATGCAGGTTCAGGCCCCATTTAGCTTTTATTTCCAGCAAGTTTTGAAAGTGTAAATGGAATTTTAGATGCTTTTTTCCTTCTTTCTCCTCCTTCCTGCTGCCCCACCTGTGTTCACTGCGGAGTGGTGTGGGAGGGGGCTCATCAGTTGTACGATGCTGAATGCTCCCTCCTCCTCTTCTGAGATACTGAGCAGATTATTTGCTTTTCTCATGTTTATTGTTTCTCCAGGTGACTCAAAACTGCATCCAAGATGAGATGGGGCTCTGGCTGCTCTTTGGCAGTTTCAGTAGACAGAAATGTGTTCATTTTAAGTGGTAGCGTTAGGAAGGAATAGAGTTTTGTCTCATGCCCATTGAGGACATGGGAGGTGGCAGGGCTGGGATTTGGGTCTGGGCTGCTCTTTTCTTTCTCCCTCTGCGTGGTTAGATGTGTTATGGCTTACTGGTTAAATTAAACATCATGGAAATTACCCGCCCTGAAGCAAAGGCGGTGAGACTCCCACGGCTCCCAGGTGTGTCTGGTTCCAGCCGGAGGTTTTGCCTGATGTGTCAGACAGGGTTAGGAGAGCGTTTCACCCGGCGGTGAGATGGCAGCAGAGCCCAAAAGAGGGACCAACAGCTATAAATGTGAGGTCAGAGGAGGGGGAACATGCTGTGGACGCTGTGTTCACACGCCAGCTCCAGCGCAGTCACACGTGCACGGAGGCAGTCTCCAGCCCTCAGCTTTCCCCTGCTGCGGTTCCTGAAGAGCAGGGCCTGCAGCTCCTTGCAGAAATGTGGGGACTGGTGTGCCGATCGGGGTGTGCAGGGTCTGGACTCCTGCGCGTCTCTGTCGTGTCTTCTGCAACCTGGCAGAAGCTGTGTGACAGCGCGAGGGGAGCGGGACGAGCTGGCTGGCAGCGCCCCGTGCAGTCCTCGCTGCAGGGGAGAGTCCGGCGTTCTGTGTCGTCCAGGCGTTCCAGCTGAGCGTCATCTCCTGAGGCGTTTCCCTGGTAGAGAAGCAGCAACTCTAAGAAATCCTGATTTAATAATAAGCTGATTTTCAGGTTATTTTCTTGACTTCAGTTTAAAGGTGGTTGGGTTTGAGATGTTTAAGGAGACATGAGTGGGTGTGACTTTTAGGACTTCTAGGGTCTTCAGGATTTATATGCTGTTAAAAACCAGAGCCAAAACCAGTTCTGTTTTGGGACCTGATTCATTTTACGTCTCCCACTGAAGCGAAGGGAATTGTTTACCTGCTTACTGCTCACTTGCATGATTAGATCCTATTTAAATTATGATTTTCAAAGTTCAAACCCCTCATCCTTACATTTATGGCTTCTTTTGTGTCTAACCTATGCTGGTTGCAGCTGGTGCACACCGCGATTAAATCATCTCTGTGAGTCTCCTTGTAGTCACAACAGTAATATTTTTGGGTCATCTGTGTGTGTTTGGCCACATGGGCAGGAGAGAACCGCTGATGTATGGGCCGGCAGTGAAATGGTAATTTAGAGCTTTTTCTGAGTTGATAGAATCTGACTTTTATCCCAGTATCTCTTGGAAATGACACCGTGTATCACAGAGATGTTGGCTGCATGAGGCATCTGTAACGAGCGAGCACCTCGGATGATGTTAGTGCCACGCAGCGTTCCTGCGCGCACAGTCCGGAGTGGTTATTAGTTTCCTCCTGTCAGACAGATACGGCTCCAGCGAGCTCCGGTGTTAACGGGCTGTCAGCAAACGAAGCGGCGAGGCAGAGGAAGGCTCTCCTTGCGCTGGTGGCCTGTGCTCGTTGCTCTGCTGCTGGGGCGGATGCGTTTCCCCATGCAGAACGGCTGGCAGTGCTGTGGGGTGCGTGCTGGGGAGGTGTGGGAGATGGTGACGTGTTGCTGGGGAGGTGTGGGAGCCAGGAATTTCCTTGTCAGAGAGCTGGGAGCCGTGTGGGTTAGGCCTTTCCTTGATTCATGTGATTTTCTTTTACATCCTGTAATTTCACAGTAAACGAGGGCTGGCTGCGGTTACTGCGGGTGCTTATTTTGTCACGACAGGGCTTCGTGCGCCGCCGTTCACTCTGACACCTTTCCTTGCTGTGATCTGGTGTACTTTAGACATAAAACGTGGGCTGACAAACCTGTAGTTGTATTCCCACAATGTTCTCCCTCCTCTGAAAGCGTAACTGGGTGTAGCTGGGCGGCAGGAGAGCAGCAGGCTCCCGTGCTGCTTTCGTTCCATTGAAGGCTGCAAAACTGTTGGCTTCCTGGGGGGGCCAGTGGCCAAGCGGCACACGGGGGTCCAGGAGGCTTCCAGACTCCTGGAATGTGGCAGGACTCCAGGCCTGGCATCAGCTGCTTTATTAAGCTGTAGGACCAGAGGTGAGCTTGGGAGCTGGGATAGGGCCGCCGCGACAGACAGGCCCCAGTTCTTCCTTCTGCCCGGCGGAGCTGGGGATCGGTGTTTGGGATCCGGTTGGGTTGATGTAGCTGATTTTCCACGGAATGGACTGTTCTGCCTGAGCTGATGTAGGGGCTGTGCAGCTCATCTTACTTTTATTGACAACAGTTGATTGCAGGATGAAAGCCTTATTTTTTTTTATTTGGGTTGGGGGTTGTTCATGTTTAGTTGGGTTTTTTTTTTTTTAACTTTGCCATTTTGCTTTCTAGTTATATCCTGTGGAAACCCAGGGACACCCAGCAACGCCAGGGTTGTGTTTAACGACGGCTTGATTTTCTCCAGTTCCATTATTTATCAGTGCCGGGAAGGCTATTACTCCACGGGAGTGCTGAGCAGGCACTGCACGGTGAACGGGACGTGGACTGGGACCAGCCCAGAGTGCACAGGTGAGCACTGGGGTGGGTTCCTGGAAGGTGAGGTGAACGATGCTGCCAGGCCCTGGGGACGGGTTGTCGGGGCGCGCTGGATGTTGCTGTAGATGTGCACACGCACGTGTGTTGTCCTGAGAAACTTGGCTAAACGGTCTGGCGGCAGCCGCAGTCGCTCAGCCTGCAGTCCCTGCAGGTGCCTAATGGAAAACTCGTGCTCTGGGTTTGCTTTTTTCCAGTTGGATGAAGGGAGCTCTGTAGTAACTTTAATGAGTAGATGTCAGCTGACCTGGAGGGGTTCTCTGGGGCTGCTTCTGAACACGAGCGTTCCTGCCTGCCGCTGTGCCGGCACCGGGACGTGCGGCTCAGAAGCCCTCGGTGACTGTGTTGCATTTCCTCACGGCTCCCGCCTGCAGCAGGGATGGGGATGATGGCAAACGTGGTCTGACAGGAGGCAGTAACCAGGGTAAAGAGAGAGTGGAGTGCCATGGGCAAACGGCCTTCCAGCTAGCCTAGATTTGACCCAGATTTTCTTTAATGTTTAATGTGTGTTAATACTTCTTGCAAGGTCTTAACGTGCTGTTAAGATCACTACTCGCTCCACCACTGAGCAGAAGCAGAGTTTTCTCCGTGTGCTGTGTCCCAGCCTGCTCTATAGCTGGTGCCGTGCTCCAAACCCTCGGTGCTACGGGTGCTCCCTTCTCCATGATCAGTGGGTTGCATCCTGTGCTGAAAAACGCTCGGGACCATCAGGTTTCTAATTACGGCAGCTCCAGAAGTGTGAGATGGGAGTGACAGCTGGAAATGCTTCTTTCTTTCTCTTTGGCAGTCATCAACTGTGGTGACCCTGGCGTGCCAGCCAACGGCATCAGGCTGGGCAGCGACTTCACCTACAACAGAACGGTGGTGTTCCAGTGCACGCCGGGGTACATGATGGAGTCGGACAGGGCATCTTCGCTAACCTGCACGAAGGACCGAACCTGGAACGGCACCAAGCCTGCCTGCAAGGGTAAGACGGGTTGCTGTGAATATTGGAGGATGAAAGTTATACGGGGCACAAACTTCCTGTGACTTGTGGCGACACAGCAGCTACTGCATCGTGCCTGGAGCTCACCTGGGAGTTTCTCAGCCCTATCATTTAGTCTGTCCCTTGTGTTCATGGCACTTAGGCAATTTTATCAACATAGCATGAACACTTTGCTATCTTTAGGTCAATCAGTCATCACGATACGCCTGGGAGGGGGGCGGTGGCTGTTATCCCTGTAGTAGAGAAGGAAGAGCAAAGCGCAGAGAGCTAAGTTAATTACTCTTTGCAAAAACTCAGATCAAACTCCAATGAAATATTGTGTTTTGAAAACACACGCTTTTTGACATCATCTGTAAGTCTGAAAAATGTTTCTTGCAACTCCTTTCATTATTTCTCAGTTGTGAGATTGCCTCTCTAGTCCAGAGATAGGAAAGGCAGTAATAGAGCAGTGGCAGGCCAGGCTGGATCTCTCCTGCGGGTGTTTTACTCACCCAGCAGCGTAGATAAGGCGTCGAGCAGCATCCGTGTGCTTCTTCAGCAGTATGGAAAATTCACCTGTCACAACTCTGATATAAATGCAGACCACATAGAAACTTCCAAATACACTCCAGTTCCTCCAGAGGATGTAAAAAGCAATCCTTGCACTCTTTCACTCTCTCCACTGAGCGAACATTGCAGGAATAACACAGAGCGTGGCCAGGGTCCCGTTTGGAGGCCGGGCTGATTTGCGTGAGTTTAGCATCGCGCCCAGTGCTCCCCAAGCTGAAACACAAAGCACCACAAAAATGTTGTGTTAAACACCCCAGAGTGGATGAAATACAGACTGGTTGTTGCTGGTGTGAAACTCAGGTTGTCCAAAACTTATGAATTTTTTGGGGAATCCGAGATGAGTTTTCACGCCGAGCCAGACTGGATTCTTACCTTCAGTTGGAAATGAACACTGACTCAGAAATCTGACTTGGAGATTTGGGATTTGGTTAAAACTCCAAGCTTCAAAGTAAAATCCTGGGGTTTACGACTGCACGCACAGCTGAAGGAGTTTGTACAGCCCCCTGCTAGGCCAATCCCAGGAGATGCTCGTTGAGAGCAGAATGTAACTTTGATGCTCCATGAATTTGCTTGTTAATGGAAATAATGGTGCTGAGAAGTAAGAGAATCCAGTGTGCTTTTGTGTTTTCTTCAGCTATCGTCTGTAAATCCCCACAAGGCATCCCCAACGGGAAGGCGGTGGGCTCGGATTTCAGCTGGGGCTCCAGCGTGAGCTACGCCTGCCTGGAGGGCTATCAGCTCTCCCTGCCCGCCGTGCTCACCTGCGAGGGGAACGGCACCTGGAGCGGGGAGATCCCCCAGTGCTTCCGTGAGTAGGCACCCGTCTACGTCTTCCTGCATGGGTTGGGTGGAGTACTGTGCATAAAACCCGGTTGTTTGCTCTCCCTCCAACATCTCTGGGCTCCATGCAGCTGATTTTAGTGTCAACTCTGCCTTGCCTGGCGGTATCAGAGGGTGCAGATGGGTGATTTTCGGTGTGCAGGAAGTTAAATATCTGCTTGCTGTGCTTTCTGCTCCTAAGCATGAGGAAAGTCTTACACTGGAGGCAGGGGGGGGTTTGCCGGGAGAAAAGCGTGATGGTGCTCAGAGTGCTTGTAGCCAAAAGTCTGAACGTTCTCCCCACCTCCAGCAGCAGCTGGATCGCTGGGAGGCTTGGTTTGGCACCTCTGCAATGAGGAGGCAGGAGTGGCCGTGGGGAAGGGGTCAGTCACTCCACCTCTCCATGGAGAGGTGAGGTCATGTTTGCAACAAGATCTGGAGATCTTACACATTCCTGTCCAGCAGGCATCTCTGAAATCAGCTGATTGTCCGTGTGTCTCCCCAGTGACTGAGTCTTCTGCAGTCAGGGCTCCTGAAACTGCCACAGCCAGAAACCCTTTGGCAGAGGGCCCTGTGTTGTTGCGGCAGAAGTTAGGAATGTTTGTAAGGCAGAGCTCCAGCTCACTGGAAACCTCTGTGCTTGATACAATAGCTAATGCAAAAAA
The DNA here is from genome assembly GCA_011801015.1 of Ardeotis arabs. Taxonomy (NCBI): domain Eukaryota; kingdom Metazoa; phylum Chordata; class Aves; order Otidiformes; family Otididae; genus Ardeotis; species Ardeotis arabs. The sequence continues at coordinate 92,814 of JAAGAY010143430.1, forward strand.
AGAGTTAAATGTTTCATAACAACCCAGGCAGGTCTAGGTTTCTTTCCTTGGCTGGATGGCTGGCAGCCGCACGATAGCCATTTTCATATTAAATCGTACAAAGCCCTCACTCTGTTCCTTGCACCTTTCCCTGGGTCTCGTGTAATTAGCGGGCTTTCTGTGTGACATGGAACCATACAGCAATTTGACATCGTGCAATTAGAGGTACGTTCTAAAGCTAAGCATGCTGTTAGGGAAAAAATAAAAAAGGAGGAAAAAAAAAAAGAAAATATGTGGGAGAAGGTGGAAGTTAATTAACAGCAATTGACAAAAAAAGCGAATTACAAGGAAAATAGCCAGCACGCCTTCTGCTGCTACTAATTCCCTAATCAATCCTAGAGTTTGATGGCAGGGAGCGGTGAGGTTTGGACCATTCATAGACCCATCTTCAGCTTATTAACGTTGCTCGCTCTTGAGGAGGTTCATCGCGATCCGGCTGTCTCCTTGCCCGTTGCAGCTGTGTTCTGTGGAGATCCAGGGATACCGGCGCAAGGCAGGAGGGAGGACAGAGGCTTCACCTACCGCTCCTCCGTCTCCTTCTCCTGCTTAGCCCCGCTCGTGCTGGTGGGATCGGCCCGGAGGTTCTGCCAGTCCGACGGGACGTGGAGCGGCACCCAGCCCAGCTGCATAGGTAAGGGGAGACTCCTCTGTATTTTTGTCTGTAAGTGAGGAGCTGTGAGTTGTCACCTTGCTTTGCCGTTTGTGACAGTTGGTTTTCTTTCCTGGGTTTGCAGAGATTAGCACTTTGTTTCCCCGAAAATTGGAATGTATTGGGATGATGCTTCTGATTTGTTCATACTAGCCGGTGTCAAACAACCCACCGCCTTCTCTTGGGGCTTGCTGCTTAGACTCGGTGCCTGTCCCCGTCGTTCCTGCCCCTGATGGTGGTCAATACGTGGCGTGTCGGGGGAAGACATCTCCTCCCTGCTACTGCCTCTCAGCACTGTGCTTGGGCTGCCAGTGGGCAGGAGGGAGAAGTTCCTCTGCAGAACTTCCAGGTCAGCGTTCCCAATCTGGGCCGTGAGGTCTGAGGGCTGAGAGCCTGCGGAGGAGGACAGTGCCAGGCAGATGTCCCAAAGGCTGGTGCTGCCTGAGTTCCCTCAGGGGCTGGGGACGGTGGCAGGGCACTGGTGCCGTGCTGCGCCCACACTCCTGCCCTGTGCCGTGCTAATGCTGCTGCTGCCTGGAGAACATCCAGTCTGTTGGCTTTGTACGGTGCTGGGCTCTCTGCTGCTTCCAGGCTTCCTCAGGGACCTCCAGCCCCACCCGCTGCTCTGGGACAGTGTGGAGATGCACGGTGTCATCACCGGTGATGCGACTGGAAATGCAATCTGACCGCACAGAGCAGCCCTGGGCTGCTGCGGAGGGGAGCTCTTCTGCTGCAGCAAACCCGCGTTCTGCCTAAAGGGTGCACGTGAGAGCTCTTGCATCCGCCGCTGCCTTTGCATTATATCCAGAATGGCAGAATAGCAACTCCTAGAAGTATGAAAGTGCTGTATGCAGAGATGAAAATCTGGCAAATTGCTTTGCCTAGCTACAGTGTTGGGATTCAGGCTGAAATTTCCACACATTCTTCAGGTGCCCGTTTTCTAGGGTGTCCAGAACCCTTTGAAACCTCTGGAGCTGTATAATCATAATTAGTCACAGCATTCTTCGCCTCTTTAAAGCTCTGGCCGCATTCTCGAACTCCAGGGCTCCTGTGGTGATGAACAGCACGGGCTGCGTGCTGCTACCTTAACCGTCTGCCTGAACACCGCCGTCATCGCCTCGTGTGGGCGTCTGGGGCAGAAACAGATCTCGGGCTGTTCTCCACGGTTTTCAGTCATTCTAGCTGCATCTTAAATGCATTGCCAGTTACAGGGATATAAAAATACTTGTGGCCTGAACCTCCAAGTTTCCAATTGATTTCACCAGGAGCTTTCTTGTGTACGAAGAGTTGGGACCCAACCTATCTACTGCTGTGAATATTGGCTTCAAATGCTTCATCGCTTTCTTGCAAGTCCTTGTCCGGGATCCTGTCGTACGTACACTGGAACCCAGCCCTCCAAAGCCATCTGTGATTGAACCCAGCAAATACAGCCCTTCGTGCTGCTGATGGAATGTACTTAGAATTTGTCTTGTCTAAACAAACCATGAGAAAGGAGAAGACTTGTGTGTCTGCAAAGCCCTGACCTGGAATGTCAGTTTCTGGCACAGGCAGCTGAACCGACAGTGTTGTATTTATTCCGATCTCACCCATCTTTGAGGTGTGTTAGATTGCCGGCACCACAGACACCCCAGATGCAGCCAGGAGCCCCAGAGTCTGCCCTCCACCCTCTGCCATCCATCACTGCTGCCTCATCCAGCAACGGAGCTCTTTATTTATTTATTTCAGACACTGATTTATCTGGGGGCTTCCATGGAAACTGCATCCGTGATAAATGACAAAAGCTCAGCAGAGCCAAGTGACGGAAAATGAATTAGCTTGTGTGCCGGCAGCCCCAGATCAGGCACGTCTTGCATTCCTTGTTTAGTGACTCCGCAGCTCTGAGGACCTGGGGACGACACCAACAAGTGGATAATGTTCCAGTGTGAAGAGGCCGATTAGTCAGATTAAAGGATTAAAGGCAGAAGAATAAACAGCCGTGCCATTAGGTGCAGCGGTTCTGCTCTGCTGGCCTCCAGCCACAGGCTGTAGGGACAGGCCAGTCTGTCCCACCGCGTTGGGTGGTGGTGACTTCCCTTGGTTTATTTCTTGTCTTGCCCAGTCCTGTTAGTTGGAGTATTCTGGATAAGGGTAGAGAGGGATTTGCTTACAATCCTCCTCCTAGCAATGCTGAGCCTGCTGAAGAAAGAAGGCTGGGAATCCAGAGCAGGCTCTTGTCTGATTGCGCCGAGATCCTGCGGTGCTCCAGCTCTGCTAACGTAGCTGCCCCTGGCCGGGTACCGAGCGTCCCTGTGGCCAGCATTGCCGCCTGGCTCAATCCTGGGAGTCCAAGGAGCAGGAACCTGCTGCTGCTGAGCTGCCCTTCAGACAGAAGTTTCCGTTTCCTTTGCTCAGTTTGGGATTTCCGTGGTTTGGGATGCTGGTGTTGATGTGATGCATCTCTGCCTTAATTCCATTGATGCCCTGCTGCTGGCAACATCCTGGGGAAAAAAGCTAAGTGATAGATGCTGGAAAAGTAGCAGCAGATATTCCCACTGAGTTGTGTGTATTCATCTTCTGATAGACTGAGACCAAGCGAGGTCTCTCACTTCACTCATCAGGTGTAGAGTAGGGGAAGGGAAGAGATTTGTCCCTGACACCAGATCTGTGTTGGTGTTTTTTCTCCTGGGTGACAGAGTGCCTCTGGTTAGTTTGCGTTGCAGCAGTCAGGGATTTAAGAAACAAAAAGATCCGTGTGTTTTTCCTTGTTGCTATGTAATCCTTTGGTAGCAAAATATTTCCGTCTTGTTGCGAAGGTGCAGCATGGTGTTTGTGGAGAGCAGGGGAAGGCAGAGCTCTGATGTGGCTTCCACAACCCCTCCTTTAAAGCACTGCCTCTGCTCTTCTCTTTTAAGACCCCAGCCTGACGACGTGCGCGGACCCCGGCGTGCCTCTCTTCGGGATGCAGAACAACTCCCGGGGCTACCAGGTACGGTCCTGGCTGCAGGTCCCTGCAGCTGCACCCCGAGACCTGCCCTGGCCGGTCCGTGTCCGAGTCCTTACACGGATCAGCATGTCCTCCCGCGAGCAGGACATCCCAGCGTGCTCCGCTGGGCCTCGGAGTGCGTTTGTGTGGGATTAACTAGCAATGCATTATTTATGATATTAATTACAGTGCTAATTAATAGTTATTAGTGTAATCAGTATTCATATTGGAGGCAGAATTTCCATTCATTTTCAGACCAGATTCTGTAGGTGACTTTCTTAATCTCAGCTCCTGTACAGTATGAAGTCAGTGGAAAGGAGAGAAAAAACCCGTGATTCCCACGGGGTGCCGCATCTCCAGCCCCCGCTGCCGTCCCTGCAGGCGCCCGTTCCCTGCCATGACGGAGCCGGGCGGGAGGCTGGGATAGCTATTGCCACGCAACTGTTCCTGCTGGAGTGGATCTTTCCATTTTGCTGCTAATTAGTTGTCTTAATCCTGGATTTTAATGAATTAATTCTAGTTTTTAATTAATACCGCAACCCTGTAAGCCTGACTCCTGTAAGGGCTGCCGGCCTGAGAGCTGCACGCCGCAGTGAAGCCACTTCGGGTGCTCGCGCAGGGGATGGGCTGGTGGCTGGAGCAGAATTGGTACCTTTGGCCGCGGTACGCTGGGGACCACAGCGGCCAGGAGCGGCTGCGGGATACAGCCCGGCTGCAGCGTCAGCGAGGGGGCGGCTGGCGTGGTACAGCCTTGCTGGGGAGGGTGGGAAGGGGACTCAGAGCTGCTTGGCAATTTTATTCCAGCGTATTCTGGTTTCAGAGCAAATTCAGTTGCAGTTACGGGGCTCGCAGACGAACAGCATCGTACTGCCAGCCTGTCTGAGGCAGGGAGTGAGCTCCCTTATGCAATAATGGTTTGGTTGAAATAAATAACAGTAATTTGGTTGAAACCAAGCGTAAAAAAGCGCACAGTCTGCAAAAAGTAAGCCTGCCTCCAAAGTGTTGAAAAGTCAGTTTTCAGGTTTTGTAATCACAATCCAAATTGGGATAATATAATAATATTATATTATATATAATTATTATGTTATATAATTATTATATTAATGATAATATAACATAGCTGCGGGATGTTTGTTGATACTACTTATATTGAATATCCTTTTTGTCAGAAAATTCCCCCCTTTCCCATAGCCCCCGTGTTTGATGCTGGCTTGGGTATGTTTAAAGGACAAAGTACTTCTAGGGTGGCTCACGTTGCGCTGGGAAGTTCAGAGGTTTCTGTCCCGTTGGAACAGGTGGGAAGCACCATCTTTTTCAAGTGCCAGAAGGGGTACCTGCTGCAGGGCTCCACCACCAGGACCTGCCTCCCCAACCTCACCTGGAGCGGCCTGCAGCCCGACTGCGTCCGTAAGTCCTGCGAGAGGTTTTGGCCAAGAGAAGCGGTGCCTTTGGCCGTGCTGTTGCCTTGTTTCGTTGCTGCGCTTCGCCGTGTGAATTGCTGGCTCTGAAGAGCTGCTAATTTGGGGGAGAGCTCTGAGATAACAGATTATTGAAGGAAAGGGAGATCACACAGTCACTCCTCTCCTGATATGACTATACCAGCAGCCAATTCTGATTTCAGCTAAGATTTTTTTTTTTTACTTGTCCTTTCCTTAAAGAAATAGTTTCAGGTGAGACTTTGTTTTGTGCTTCTGAAGCCGTGTTTGACGGCAGAGCTGTGAGCTCGCGCTCCGGGGACCAGGTTAACATTTAGCCAGAAGGGCTCTCCGATGCAGCAGCGTTCTCCTCATCTTTAATAACCTGTTGCTCTTTCTTTTAAGCTGTCCGTCATCTTTTCCCCGCTACACCAGAAGGAGTTTAATTTAACATATTTAAGTGGTAATATCCATTGTGGCCTCTGTATCAGAAGTATTAAAAAGCTTTTCCCTTTCCCGTGTGAGGTGGTTTGTTGGTGAGATTGTCTTTCTGCTGATAAACCCTCTAGGTGCTCGTGCTGCGAGCAGCCCACCCGGGGCACCCACCTTGAAAAACGGAGCATCAGAGGCGGGGACGGTTACTCGGGAAGGAGCTGCCCTTCCCTGGGTAGCGGGAGCACATCCCCAAATTCACAGGTCTCTCTGCTGAGCTGGGAGACTGCAGGGATGCAGCAGCGATGGGCTGTGGGGTTGTGCTCCTGGTGCCCGGTGCATGGAAATAGAAGATGGTTTTGGCTTACCCGTGCCGGCAAGGACTGCTGAGTTGTTGCTGTTAGGTTTTGCGTAAAGCCTTCTCCACCCGCAGCGTGGAGTTGGGTGCAGTTACTGCTAACGAGCGCTGAACCGCTGCCTCCGAGATGGGCCCGGAGCTCCCGGAGCGTGCGAGTTTGGGTTAGCCTTTCAGCTTTCTGCATTTTGTATTTCATTTTCTGTAAAACAAGGATGAAAATAGTGCCTCGTGAGGGCTGCTGAGGATTTGTTTTCATTCATGAGCAGTCTGAGAGCTACAGAAAGGGCACATTTACAGTGCGGGTGAGAGGGAGCTTCCCAGCTCTGAGATTTATTCATTTTGTGCTGTAGCTTCTGAAGGAAAGTGGTGACAGGTTTACAACAGGACCCAATAGAGCAGCACAGGCACACGCTGGCTCTGGGGGCAGGGAGCTGGCCAAGCTCAGCTTCGATTTCTGTGGTCAAATCCTGCAAGTTATTGAGCAATTACAGGAATTGATGACTCTTGCACACTTCTGAGGACTTGCTGTGTGATCCTGTGGACAGGTGGATGCAAATTGTTAGTAAGACAGCAGTGCTGTGGAGGGAGATTATACAGAAACGTCTGTAATGCACTGACTGGAATCACTGGCTCAACTTACTGGTTCTTGATGCCCTGTAAAGGCGGTTTTCAGTCTGCAGATGTACCTGGGACGCAGTGCTGGGGTCACTTCAAGGGAAGGAGGAAGGTGTCTTTAGCATAATTTGCTTTTGACTTTTTTCCCTTAAAAGGTAGGGGAGGGCAGAGCCTGATTTTTCAGTTCATGGAAGCTGGAACCGAGGGAAGGATTCCCTGAGAGTTTTAGCCAGAAAGCAATCCAGCCAGCGAAGCTTGGGAAGCTGTCCTGTTAACTCATCTGGCTGGGAAAAATCCAGGCATGGTGGTGTCTCCCTGAGCGAGCAGAGAAAGCTTTTCCCAAAAAACCTTTTCTAGGAGATTTCTGTCCTTGCTGACATCGTGGTGTCACTCTTCTGCCTTTCTGGGAATGACTGGATGGTGTCTCATCTCTGTTTTCTTTCTGCTTTGCAGCTCACCACTGTAAGCAGCCGGAGACCCCCTCCCACGCCAACGTCGGTGCTCTGGATTTGCCGTCTCTGGGCTACACCTTGATCTACTCCTGTCAGAGTGGGTACTATCTCACCGGGGGCTCCGAGCATCGAACCTGCAAAGCAGATGGCAGCTGGACAGGAAAACCACCTATTTGCCTCGGTAAAGGCTCCGAGCGGCGTGCCGCTGGCTCCGCGTTTGCCTGCGCCTCTGCGGAGCGGGGAGCAAGCGCTGGGCTGTGAGACCAGCACCGGGGCAGCAGAAGCCCTGTGTTTGCGGGGCTGGGCTGGCTGTGGAGACCTCTGCTCCCAGGGGAGAGGCAGCTGGGGGGTTTCTGCCTTGGATCTAGAAGCATCTGCACAGGACAAAGATTGTTCCTTGCCTCACCCACCTTATACCCACCTCAGAGCCTTAAATCAGGAACGTGTGATGGTCTGATCTTGAAGCGGAGCTGTGTGGCTCTCGTGGAGCGTGGTAGCTCTCTCTGGACACTTTGGTTTTGGCGCAGGTGGAGGGAGGGCAGTGAATGAAAGCTTGGTGCTATTTTGGTGGGCTGGGCAGGAGCCCGTCCAAAGCCCGTGTGCACAGGGGTGCGCAGCCACGTTTCATGTGAGCAGCGCCAGCCGAAGGCTGTCCTTTGTTAGCACCAGCACAGTAGGGGTGTCTCGCGGTCTCTGCTGCCGCGATGTTCACCGGCGGCGGTTTGCCCCTCTCTTTCAGCTGACGTCCGCCCCAGCGGAAGGCCGGTTGGCACCGCGCGCGACCCGCCGCTCGCCAAGGTCTCAGGTACCGTAGTGGGGCTCGCTCTTCTGTGGGTTGTGTTAGGCCTGGACCTTACCAGGTCCATCCCTCCAGAAACCCCGGCTGCTCCTTGCAGGTCTTGAAACCAGTGAAAGCAGGCACGAGCTCCATCGTGTTCATTCGTGCTTCGCTGCAGCACGGACAGGAGCCTTAGGGGAGTCGGGCACCAACACCCACTGCCCTCCCCAGGGCGCTCCGGAGCTCCGAGCTCTCAAGGATGTTTTACATTAGGGCTCTGTTAAAAAAAAAAAAATGGGTTTTGTTAGCTTTCTCTAATAAATTCATTTGAGAATGGGTTGGTTTTTATAACTTCAGTTGTTTTTTTTTGTGAAAACAACAGAATTGAAGTCATCAGCTTGTTTGTTCTCCTCTTTGGCTTTGTGCTCAGTGATGATAACACAGAGTGGGCGGGGTTTGGGATATTTAAATATGTATTTGTGAATTCGAAGAAAGAGAGAAATTTGCTCTATTTTGATTTCTGAAAAATGGAACTAAATGGCAACGTGCTTGTTTTCCTGCATCCCCAATTGCTGTGATTTCTAGTGCCTGCTGACGTGTTTGCAAAGAATTCCCTTTGGAAAGGCTCCTATGAATACATGGGGAAAAAGCAGCCTGCCATGCTGTCTGTCACTAGCTTCGACCCTGCCACCAGTAAAGTCAATGCCACCTTGATCGACCACAGCGGCGTGGAGCTCCAGGTGTCCGGTAAGGAGCCGACGCAGCCGTTCGTAGGGATTCACACTGGTCAGGAGTGGCCTCGCAGAGCGAGAAGCAGTGTGCTCTGCTGTATCGGTGGTGTTGATGTTCTCACAGAGCTTTGCAGAGCCACCCAGCTTTGGAGTCTCCAATCTTTGATCAGACCAAGACAAACAAAATTGTGTACCTGTGTTTGCCTTGGCTCAGCCCAGCCTATCGTCCATTCCCTGTGTGCTGGAGTGGTGGGCTTGTAGTCCAAGACAAGCAGGATTAAAAGTTGTGAGTGCCCCTTGTCCCTGCCCTCCATGGAGCACCAGGTTGTTACTGGTCCAGCAACGTAACCTAAACATCAACAGCTGAAACTCTTCCCGTGTGCAAAATGTCTTTAATATCCTGGGGGGTGGAGTTGTGCGCTCTAAGATGATGAGTTGATTTCTCTACTCTCAGGTAGAAAGTTAATTACTTAAACTCAGATAGAATTGTTGTATTTTAGTGATTAAAAGCCACTTATATTTCAGGCATTTATAAGAAAGAAGACATGCACCTGCTTCTCCAGGTTTACCAGATAACGGGGCCAGTGGAGATCTTTGTCAACAAGTTCAGAAACGATAAATGGGCTCTAGATGGACACGTAAGTGCACGTGCACCTCATATGCAAAGTCCACCCACGCAGCTCCTCCCGTTGTCACAACCTCGCTTTTTCTCCAACTGAAGCTGAGGAAATAACTCCCTTAGGCGGTGGCAAGATGAGGCTAGTGTCCTCCAGTCACTTTCTTGCTTGAAGGGGACATAGGGCGTTCCTCCAGCACACAGAATAACATTACATGACAGCACTTCCATGCTTCTTTGCAGCTGTACGGGTTTTTTTATTGCCCTGTGGATTTAAATCTGTAAGTCTTCCAAATAACACTAAAGGAGAAATGAACATGATTGAGTCCATTTTAACGTTTTGTGTCTGTTAAACATCAAGCTAGAAGAGCTAATATTCCCTTACGGAGTCAACTTCTCACCCCAGTTTCTGTGTCTGGTAACACTCCATGCCCTTGAGATCCACTGGAGCTCAGAAGAAACGTGCATCTTGTTGACCCGCGGCCGGTTGTAGCCCAGAGCCTTCGCTCTCCCTGTTGAATCAGCGATGCGTTCTGCAGTGTATTGCAAACGACTTTTTTCTTTCTCCTTCCTTTGAGATGTGAGAGTCTTAGCAAGTTGTTGGGCAATCACATTTCTTAAAAAACGCCACAATTTTCCGGGGAATTGAATCAACTTAATGCTATGCATGAGCTTGAAAGAGACTGTGACAGGATGAGTGCTAAAATCCTAGGGAGGTGTTGAACAAATCTGTTGATCTCTGCTCTCCTGTCATTCCAGGTCTCATCGGAGTCGTCAAGTGGCACATTTGTGTACCAGGGCTTTGTGCGTGGCAAAGGCTTCGGGCAGTTTGGCCTTCAGAGACTTGGTAAACATCCTCTGATTGCTCCTTTTTTGCTTGATTGCTGAAAGCTAGATTTTAGTGGTAGTGGAGGTTTTCAAACAGGGAACATTTCTCCTGACCCTGGCTTTCATTTTTAACCCTGCTAGGCCAGGTCTTTACAGCTGGTTTTGAACCATCAGGTTTAACTTAACCATTCGTAAGAGAGCTGGCAAAACCCACATTGGGCACTGGGGTAGAGAAGTCGGGTGCCGTCAAATCTCTGTCCCCAAAGGGGTGGGAGATGGTGGCATCTGAAACAGCTTCTGGTTCTTGGTGTTTGAGGCAGCGCGGTGCCACGCTGCGCGGGGAGGAGGGGCTCCCCATCGCCTGGCAGCACTTCCAGCCCACACCTTGCTCCGTTCTCACCTCCAGTTCCTCCCTGTACGATGGGACCAGCAGCTCTGCCCTGGCTTGTGTTTAAATACTAAATACATCAAACGCTGGGTGTTCTGACAAGGGGAGCCAAACCCATCCTCAACATAAGGGTTGTGGAAGATGGGCAGCACAACAACAAAATTTTTGATTTGGGAACAAAGTGAGGCATTTAAACAAATAGGTTTCTGTTCAAAGGCAGATCTTTCTGCTTGGAGGCACAAAGACCACCTGGACACTTTTTTCTCCACGTTGCCAGGTCTCTCACCTAAAAGCCCAGGTCTCATTGTGAAGACAAAAAGTGTCTCCATCTCACTTTCAGAATTCACAGAGGCTTAGACAACACAAAGTCTAAGCTCCAAAATCTCTCTTAAAATGTGGCTTGAGCTCTTCAGTCTCTTGGGGTTTTGGGAATCGGACCCTGGAGTTTGGTCACCTTTATGGAGAATTAGGTGCTCATTATTGCAGCCTTTGAAAGTCTCCCTTAAAGCCTAACTTTAAGCGTCTGAGTTGGAGCATTTTGGTAAGGTAAATCTGTTTACCTCTCTCTTTAATTGCAGTTCTAAATAAATAATGATGTCTAAGCTAGATTAGATCTCCAAACCATTCTTCATGCAGCTCAGAACCTTTTGATTACCTTCTACAGCAACGTGTGTAACCATCTTGTTCTGGTTTTGAAGATGTAACCTGTAATTCAAGCAAACCCCATTTCCCACAGCGGTGCGTTGAAATGTGTTTACTTCTGCTGTGTTTCAGACATCAGCATGATGGAAAATGATCCCGAATCGATAGGACACCACTTTGCATCCAACAGCAGTTCCGTGGCAGCTGCCATTCTTGTGCCTTTCATAGCCCTGATTATTGCAGGGTTTGTGCTTTATCTCTACAAACACAGGTGGGTTTCAGGAGTGATGCCAGTAGGTGAAACAAAATCAAGGGGCTGACAGAAGTATTTTTTTAAGCGTGACTTAAGAGCACTGCCCCTAGATCTGGTTTCTCATTTGATTCAGGTGAAAAAATAATGGGTTAGGCATGCGTGGAGGGGTGAGGATGTTGGGACAAGAGAGCGTTGAGGGCTTTCATGACTGTTAATAAGATTTGTGGCAAAATTAAGTGGGATCAGGCAAAGTAAATTTCATACTTGAGCACTGAAGCTGGCTTTGCGTGTGTTGTGAATTCATTACCTCTCCTGATCGATGCATTGCTGTGGAAGCGCTGCTGCACCGCAGAGCCGCGTGCGGGCTGGCCGCTCTGCCGAGGGAGCACGCCTGGGGCTGTAGCGAAGCCCAGGGGCTGCTTGCGCTACGGATCTGTAGTGGGATCTTCTTGTAGATCCCCTCTGCCTTATCCCCAGGTACTTACGCTCTTCAAAAGCAGCTTTTCCCTTTCCACTGACTTCTCATCAGGGCTGCTCAGCTGGTTACAGCAGGAGCAGCTGTTCAGCCTCTGGATTTCTCTCTGACACCTTGCAGGAGAAGACCAAAAGTCCCATTTAATGGCTATGCAGGCCATGAAAACACCAACGTCCGAGCAACGTTTGAAAATCCGATGTATGACCGAAACCTGCAGCCCACAGACATCATGGCCAACGAGACGGAGTTCACAGTCAGCACGGTGTGCACAGCTGTATAGCACCCGTCCCCTGCGCGGTGAGTGGGCGGAAGGGGAGCGTCAGAGCGGGACGGTGCCACCGCTCTCCTCGTGTCTGTCACTTTTGAACGCGGTGTTGAAGCGGTGGTTCAGAGGAGCACGGAGTGGTTCAGGTTGCCCAGAAGATCGTCTCTGCCCAGGGCAGGGCCCAAACCAGCATCCCCATCTCTGGGTCTCAGGTGCTCGCTGCTGGTTGGGATACAACCTCGTGGGGACCGGCAGCAAAGCAAATTCTGATAGCCCTGTGGTGAGAACAGTCACCGGGTGAAGGAAAAAAGGACTCTCTAAGATCATTCACTGTGACTGCAGACAGGGTGCATTGCACAGTGATCAGAGGAGGGCAGAGCAAGGGGGTTGAAAGTTGTACTGTATAGGCACAGAGAAATAACTTAATGACGTAAACAGAAGTACTCTGTGGAATGTAAGAGCACTTCCAGAGTGGAACGTTCTTAGTTTGAGATAACGAAGCTATCGCAGGCTTTCCCAGCATTTCTGTGTGTAATAACGAGCTGTTTGCTTCTCTCTCTCGCCCCTCTTTTCCCATTGTCCCAGGTTCCTCCGGGGTCGGTGTCTAGTGGATGATTGTGTTTCACCTCACTGGTCTCCATCCATTCCCTCCCCACCTCCTCCCAACCTTGTTGAGGCTGTGGAGAAGCTGCTACAGCTCGTTGGACTTTGCGTTAACTCCTGAGAAACCGCTGGTTGTCCTGTCGTCCTCCCCCACCCTCTCCGTCCCGCCATGGATAACGAAGCCAACCAAAGGTCTGCTCCGGCACAGCTCTGCTCTCCCACCCTGCCAGTGGGTCTGAGCCCAACGTGAGGACCTGGGAGGCGAGGTGATGGGAAGGCTTTTACAACCTGCTCTTGGTGATGGGTTCCTGCGGAGAGCAGTGGGGTGTGTGGGGTCCCACCAGCTGCCCACCACTTCGGGAAGGGCTTGAACAACAGAGGGGCTTAAGGTGCTGATTGGGGTTTATGGAAAATACCAGTATGGGACAGGATGAGTACTTGCTTTGTCTTTATTTGGTTTTGTGGGTTGTTTCTTTGTTGTTTTTTCTAACCTAGGGCTTTTGCAGAGGAAGGGGTTTCAAATGAGACCTTTTCAATAAGAAAAGCAAAACTTTGCAAGCGTTTTCTCCTCTTCCCCGTATTTAGTTTTCCTTTGGGCGTTCTTGCTGGGTTTCTCTGCCCTGTGTTCAGTTCAGACAGCTCTCAGGGCTGGTAAGGAAACGTGGCCCTGTCCCAGCAGCTGCCGATTTAACTGTTCCCAAACACCCTGATCAGGAAATTGCTGATAGGCCTGAAAGGACAAAACCTCTTCAAAAAGAACTCTAACAAATACTGATTTCCCCCAATAGCATTCAAAAGCCTTTGCCCTTTCCATATTGATCCTCCAAATGGCAATGCAATAAGAGTTTTAATTCCTAGCCAAAGCTGTTCCCTTTATTTCCCAGGGGCAGAAAGGTTGCCTTGGCTTTCAGCAGAACAGATAAGGCGGCTTGACATTTTTCCTCCCTCAGAAGAGAACGATGCTTTTGTGCTGGCACTGTCCTCCTCTAATAAAGAGGAGAGCTGCTCTTGTTGATCCGGGGTTTCAGTCTGTTTGGTTTGAGTCACCGTTTCTTAGGCCAGGCTGGAGTTGAGGAAGGCAACAGTGCCGTTTTACCGGCTGCGAGTCCAGCGAAATACAGCTGAGGTAGAGCGGTACGTGTCAGTGAAGCAGCTTCTTCTTACAGAAGACTTGAAGGGAAAATGGAATTAAAACAAATGGGGTGGTGTTTACATCCACGCTTGCATTTAAGTGCTGGCTTTCCCCTGCCTCATGTCAGCTGAGGTTTTGTCTAATGAAAACCACAGGGTAGTTCTTTTTTTCTGTTTTGTTTATTCTTTTACTCTGTGTGTGTGTGTCTGTGTATATATATAAATATATATTATTTTTTTTACCTCTGTCTCTTATTCAGTGCTCTTAGAGTAAGCAGCATTCTACAGCCTAATTGCTGAACAGCCAGCCTGCCAAAAAATGCCAGCTTTGCTCCCCAAAACACGCAAAGGTGCTCTGATTTGTTCCCGGGAGGCGGGTGCAAGCGCGTGCCTGAGCCGGAGCCCTGGTCCATCACGGACAGGAGTCAGCGAGACGCTGCCCGCGAGGACGTGAGCACGCAGGAGGCTCAGGAGCGGTGCTGGAGCCTGTCCGGCAGCAAGGCGTGCTCCCAGCTCATCCCAAATACACAGACGGGCGGGAAGGGTTTTGCCTTCCGCATCCCTTGGGGCAGCCAGGCTGGGCTGGCGGCGATGCCCACCCCTCTCCGGGCACCTCCAGCTTGCGGGACACGGAGCCAAGAGCAAGCTGGAGGGTAAGCGAGAGGAGGGGAGCCCGGCCGGGCTGCGATGGCGCTCGGGCCTGGGGCCAAGGCTCGTCCGCCCTCCGATTGATCAGCTGAGCGGCTGTGGTGAAGGCAGGGAGAGGTGTGAGGAGACCAGGATATTTCCCCTGGTCCCTTGGCTTGCGTCTGCAAGTGGAGAGCTGGTTCCTGCCTTCAGACTCTCCTGGCCCATGTTTGGCCCCAGGGGCCCTTCCAACCTAAATTACTGCATTATTTGTGCCCTTGGCCAAACCCACAGCCCGTTCTGGCCTTTGTCCAGCCCCCGTCACCAAGGGACCGGGCTCCCTTGCGTAGCAGATCCCAAAGCAGCACCATTTTGCAGTCCCTGGTGCTGTAACCTGGCTCCTCTTCCCGTACCCAAAACCCAGACACCTCGCGGTGTCCCAAAACAGCAGAGCTTGAGTCTCTCCAGCCCGCTGTCGCTGAGCTCAAGAAAAACCTCTCCCAGGTACGAATGGCGCGGGGCCTGGGCCGCTCTGAGCGAGAGCAGGGGTGCACGCCCACACGCGCAGCAGCAGCGCAGCCCGCGCCTGCTTTTCGGACCTTTCTGAACCCTGCTCCGTCAGTGGAACAGCCAGGAGAAGCTTGTGTCGAGGTGTGTCAGACACATCCGAGGTGTTTTAACAACAAGGGAGGCTCCACGCAAACCACACTTGCTGCTTTCAGCCCATCAAGTACCATTATCCGCTGTTGCCCTTTGCAACAAAGGAAGTGGAGGGGGTGTTTTCCCATTTTTTCGCAAGCTGGCTGGGACCCGATACATGACATTCTCCATTCTTGTGCCCAGAGGACTTGCATTATGTTTAAAAATTAAAAAAAAAAATTAAAAAAA
>JAAGAY010143431.1:0-34564 GCA_011801015.1 Ardeotis arabs
TATCTCCTGCTAGAAGATGAAAACATGTACTTTATTACGTACTTCTTGACAGTCTGAACTTCTAAAATCCAATTCAGGCACCTCTGCCTTTCTTGAATGTGCTTGGAATATGCAGATTTGAAGACTTTAAAGTACCTTTAGCTGGCTGTGGGTGTATTTTGTGAATATTACACTCAACCAAAGAGCTGAAATATACTGTTCTTTCTTGATAGAAGAGTTACAGTTATGTCCATGCCTGGGGAGTTACCTTATTCCTACCTGTCTATCTTGATTTATTTCTCATATTGTTTTATTTTTATTATCTTTTAATGTAGTCTCAACTAGATTTGATGTAGCTGTTGCAGTACCTAAATCTTGTGATATCCTCTGAGATCTTACTTTTCTCTTTTGATTGTTCTTACCTTTGTAATTCCTGATCTTTTTTTGAGTGCGTACAAAGTGCATCTCAAACTGGAAAGATGGACTGTCTACTACTAGAAGTCTGAAAGTACTGCCATTCAGTAATCATTGATCCGTAACCATTCCTCTAATCTAATATGTTGACAAGGTGATAGACTTCAATGTTGCTACAGAATGTGGTTGTTTTATTTCTAAAGGGATGATTTTACTAAGCTTTTTGTAGTCCTTCAGGGACAATGAATTACACAGTGGCCCAGATGTAACAGGCAATATAAAAGTAACAGTCATTAAACTAAATTATTGCAGTCATCCTTACCGTCCTTAATCTGTTACAGTTTTTTTCCATAGCAACCTCAGTGTGATAAACTGATTAATTTAAAAGCTTCCCTACAGAAATGTGATGAGGAATAATTTGACTAGGGGTAGTAGTGGGTAATAATGCTGCAGAACTTTCTCAGGTAGGCATGGTAATAAATTTCATAATAAATTAAGCTAGTAAGTACTAAAATATGGAATACTTACATGGAATTAATGTAATGAAACAAATTTGCTCTTTGTAAGTGGGAAAGCATCTTAGAAAACTCCACAGCAATTTGTCACTATTGTCAGAATATGAAAAAACTTTATCTATTTTTCATTTTAATGATGTTATGTGAAAAGAGGGCAGTTTTTTGCATTGGCTTTATGCAATTGCTTTGACTGTTTGTTTTCATTCTTTGTCCATTACGACTCATTTTATGAAATTGTGTTTTCTTTGTTAAGAAAAATTTAGGAAACACTAGCATCTTTTCTAAGTGTCTTTATGTTTGTTTGATAGAATAGCAGTTGCTCTGTCAGTGTCACAGTGTTTATTTTAATCTCTGAATTAATTTTCTTGGTTGCTAGGCAATTCTACTTCATAGTTTTAATGGAAATGACTCATTCAGAGTGCTCTCATTTCAGAATATGGAATCGTTTGCTTTAAAACTGAAACTAGATTTCTCTATGACATAATACTTGACAAATACTCATGTCGGTGTGCAATTTTTGACTATAGCTAATAAAATATCCACATTTCTGTTATCCAGTCCTATATCTCTTGAACATTCCAAGAAAGTCATTGTAAATCTAAGGTATTCAATAGAGACAGAATTGAGCTTTTATCTGTACATAGAGGATAAATATCTGCTTTAATGTCCTGACATCTTAGAAATTTTGAAAGGCAGTTTATGGAGCTGGTTATGTAGCATGTATTTGGAGCTGGTATCTTTTTACATCCTCAGTGGCAACGGTGTAATAAGTGCTATGTATCTCAATTAATCAGCTTGCAGATGTATTCAGCAGGTCTTGTTTATTAGCAATGCAGGAAAGTTCAAAAATAGGTATGAATATTCAAAGTAGTAATAATCATATTAGTAAAGAAAACTTTTTAATCTGTAGTTCTGGAGCTGTTTTTCATCCTGGAAAAATAAAATACCTTCTTAAGTTTCTTTAAATTTTAAAATATTAGTTTCTGCTATTTCAATACTAATCTTGTTTAACGACAAATATAAAGGAAAAGAACTTTAAATGAAACTTCCTAAGTTCCTCAGTCAGAGGGTAGTGCAGGAGCATAGGCTTTGTTTATTTTGTTGCTATCAGCTATGCTTTCATTTCTTCTGAGCTATCAGCTAGTGAAATACTGTCTTTTGGCTTATCTCCATTCCACTCTTGTGTTTCTATGCTGGTGAACTGCACAGCTTGGAAATGAGTGAAATCCATGCTGCTTCTCTGTGGAAGAGCATCCTGTGGGCCAGAATGTCAATGACATATCCTAGTAGGCTCTGTACTTCTGACAGTGGTTTAAGGTTTATCAGCTTACTTTCTTTGCCCAGAGCATCATTCTGCATGCTTAAGTCCTCTCCATTTTCCTTCTTTCTAGTTTACTATAAACTTGTCTTCCTGATAGCGGCCACATTTTTGGTACTGTTAGTGCACTGAGGACCACAGCCGATTTGGTTTATCTGAATAATTTATTGCCATCAAAAAGCTAAATGCTGAGTCTAATTTTGTCCAGTTCAAAGACTTAATATGTTATCAAGAAAGAGAAGGCTGTGAATCCTATATATTTTAATGATTTTCTATTAAGAGACAATCTTTGCAATATCTACTAATACGCCTAGCCTCTGGCAAAATCCTCCAATTGCTGTCTTACAGCTTTGATTACAGCTGATGTTGGTGTTAGGTAAGCAACAAGACTGGGCTATTTTGGAGCTTTCTTGTTTGAGAGAAAACAAACTCCAAAAATCACACAATTATAAGTATCTTCTTGACGTTTTCAAAAGGACCTGGGGAAAAAAAAAAGATAGATCATTCAGCTATATTCCTGACAGGACAATGTGTTTTTATTCAGTTGTTTGTTATATATGAGCTAATAAGGTGGGTAGGTAGCCAGAATGTTTGCAACTGTAATGATAATGTACAATGAAAGTAAGAAGTTGGATCATTTGTATTCAAAATATACTTAAGAGACCTTCTCATTTCTTGTAGATGAGAGGTGGAATATGCAGCCAAAATTCCTAAGATTGTATTCATGTTAGTGAGCTCTTCCAGCTCATCTTAGTCTGCTTTACCGCTTAAAAAAAGCAGTACTGAGATGATAGTTTTCAATCTGTGAAACTAGGTGATGAAACTCCTGCAACAGAAGCATAAAATGTTAATGTGGGTGAAAGTGAACTTGTAGGGGATATAAAATAAATTAATTAACAAACACACACCATGCCCCTGGTTCTGTGAGGCAGAACATTGTATAAACTGGTTGTAAAAACAACTACTTTACTGTAATAACTTTACCAAATACCAACAATTGCCTTTCAAAAAAATAGAGTAAAAACAAGAAAACAAAAATCCCGTCAAAGATCTTCCCGAGGTAGTTCCAGTAGTGTGCAGCTTCAGTAGGTACAAATGTTGGACCTTTGCCCAGTATATAACTCTCAGTAAGAGCACACAATTAAAAAAGGAAATGTGTCACGGCAATAATTTCCATCATGCTTGGTAATTCTGAGGAATGAAATCGTTATGAAATAGTGAAGGTATCAAAAGATATATTATTGGATTAAAAAGCAAGCTCTTCTTTTAGTCAGTAGTTTATAAGTTACTGTTTTAGAAATAATGTTTCGTGAAAATTATTATGATATTATTTAAGATTCTGGAATGAGATACGAAAGATCTGAAACTGGTTATCATTTATTTTTCAATTTGACCTACAGCAATTACGAAAAGATTGTTTGTGCCCTTGAAAAATCTTACTGTTACACACTGTGTCTTGATTTCCTCTCTGTGAAAAGCCATATAGGACATACATAAGCTTTCATTTATGCCACTCATTCTATGACTTGTTTATTGCTTTAGTCCGTCATAGTCTTTACATTTCTCCAATGGGAATCTCAGCTGAGGCCTCTATATACTAAAGAAAGGTGAAGTATGCCAGGGAATACTTACTGATTTATAAATAAATAAATAAATAAATTGCAGCTGTTAAATGTTCTTTGCTATCAAAGGTGGAATATAGGGTAATTGAAGTATCTTGTTAGTCCCACTTCAGTTCCTAACCAAATATTTTATTTAAATGAGCAAAACTAAAGGAGCTGCAAACATTATGCATATGGCATATGTGTTGTTAAAATGAAGAGTGACAGACCTTTGATTTTTAGCAGTGACATAATCTAAGGCAGAATACTGTGATATACATATGGTAGATGTCTGTGCAGTATGCCAAAGGATGGAACAGTTCAGAAAGTTGTTAACTTCAACCCCCTCAAAAGAACTGGATTTCTTAGTGATAACAGACATGTGATATGAAAAGCTCAGGACAGATATTTTTCTTCTAGGGATCAGTGTCTCTTTTTACTCATTTTACAAAAGTGATAATCCAAAGCGGCAAATTGGCCTGTGTTTGTTCGCTTGTTTGTTTAAAAAAAACCAAACAACAAAACAAAAAAAAAACATTTTCTTCAGATGAATGGTTATTTTTCTTTAGGAAGACGATTGCAACACTTTCAGCTACTGAAATGATGAAAAGATTTGTTCTGTCTTTGGCAGCAGAAAGCAGGGACTTTCTATTAACAGCACATGATGGAATATGACCCCAAATACAAAGAAAATTTCAGGCTTAAGTATGGAAAGAAATTAGCAGACCTAACTCTTAATAGAAATATACTCAAAAGACTATTTATTAAATGTATCTGCTTTCTTTGAATACATTTGGTGTACTGCCCACGCAAAGAGAGACTCAAATCTTCCCCAGTGGTGCATGGAATGTGTGTCCCGTCATGCCACAGTGCATCCAGTCTCTACCCACAACTATGAGCACCACCACCATCTAATTTATCTTAGTAGAAAGAGTGTGTTGTGTTTGAGCTCTGCACTGTTACAGCAAGATTTATTTTTGCTACTTAAGCTATCTTGTTTAAATGTTGTTTATAGATCTTTCTTTAACACTCCTGTCTGCTAACAAGATGTACGCTTAGACTAATTGTTGAAATAGGCAGCCTTCTGCATGCCCCTCACTTTGTTGCAAATTTGAAGTCTTCTTAAATAGCAGCTCCTGAAATCATGTGATATGAATGAAATCTCAGCAGTTGCATTACAAAAGCAAATTTCTGGCCTTCATGACTTCAAATGAAAGATTATTCTTAAAATTAAATATATAACATATTCTATCAATATCAGTTCATATCAATGGGTTGTATGGAGACTGACGCTTTGAGTATACAAATGCCCTATCTCTATTTTCATTTGCATGCTTCCAAATAACTTGAAATGATGGTTTTTGTTGGTTTTTTGGTGTTTTTTTTTCTTTTTCTGTGGTAACAAAGAGTAGCCCTCAGGCTTTGGTATTTTACTTTTAGAGTCAAAGCACATGATAGACCTAGCCTTTGTCGCTAACATGCTGAATAACAATGAAGAGCAGTTCTGCCCTTCTTGAGGTCTGACTGCAGACAACAAATGTCAAGACTACAATGACTGAAAGCAATGTCAAACTGTTATAAACTTCCCCAGATATAAAAATAAAGAAGGAAGAATTTATTACAAATGAAACAGATGAAGTGTAAGGAATAAAGATCCCTGAAGGTCGACTGTCTAGTATGTAGGTTGAGGAAAAGTGGATGGAAATTTATCTTTAACATCCAGTCAAGAATTGTAGGAGCAGGGTAAGCTCTCTGGAGATTAATGATAATACTGAGTAGTCAATCTACTGAAGCACCCACCCATGTACTGCATCCTTGAGGAAACATGGTTTTCACATTGTATATGTGAGCCCTGTTGCAACTCCTATTATCTTTGTATGCTTTGGAGAACAAAAGAAATATTTTTGAAGTTGCATCTTGGGGTGGGGGGAGGAGGGAGGGAAGGTGTACAGCTTTGTTTCTGTGGCTAACAGTCATCTGTCTGTGGGAAGTGACTTCCTCAGCCCTTCAACGAAGGGATTGGAACTACTGTCCTGTGTTATAAGGACTGCAAATTTTCTTTGTTAGTAATTTTTTTTTTTATTTAGAACATAAGCATTTGTTTCCTTGCATGATGGGCAGAAAAAAAACAAAACCAAAACCAAAAACCTTACTCAAAAATCCTGAATGGCTCAGTTTTTACTTTAATATCTGAATGTAGAATAGTCATAAGATATCACTGCATTTGTCACTGCTTGTAATTATTGTCTGAAATTCGATCCATTCATTTTCACATGAGCTCTTTGAATTAGTACCCTGGTGACTGCAGAAGGATCAGGTCTGTTTAAATCCTGTTCATAGCCATAAAATGTGAGGAAGTTGCTGTGACTCAGAGGTGCATTACCAAAAGCAAGCAAAAAGTGCCATTGCTGTGAACTTGGGGTGGTTCATTGCTCACAAACAGTGGAACTACATGTAAGTTATCAGGTCATGCTAGATGACTTTCAGTAATGAAGTGATATTAATCAACCAGTTGTATGATATATTTCACATACACTATACAAAGAGGAATACTTTACTGACTTTTTTTTTTTATTTTTCTCTTTATTGTGACTGTTTTCCCACAAAACAAACTTCAGCTCTGCAAAACCACCCTTTTTTTTTTAACAATACTTTTTTTTGGTCATGTATTCAGTATCTTAAAAGTATAGAGATAAGGTAGACATTTCATTAAAATGGCCAAAAGAGTTTTCATATATTACAATTGCTTTTAAATATCAGTGTCTTGAAATATTGTACAACTGAGTACTTGATTCTGCTAGAAATGTGATGGTGGTGGTGAAGGGAAAGGAAGAAGGAAAGGGGAAGTTGCATATTTCCAATTATTTCCAATGTTTTTTTCAAGTGAGTAGAATTCAAAGGAAAGCTTTGCATTAATTTTGTACAAATTTGCTACAAACACATGGTCTTGCATTTATCAATTCCAAAATTCTGGAAAAAGATTATTCTTTTCAAAATTCTATCTAATCTCATTGCAGTTTCTTGGGAAGGCTGAAAATTTTATTCTTTGTTGCTTGATTTTTTCCATACGTAAGTATAGTGCTTTCTTTATATTGTGACATGCACAGAAAACTATTTGTCCACAAGTAAACGCTGCTATTCCTGGGAGACCTATCTTGCCAAAAGAGGCAGTAAATATATGGCAGATTGGTTTAGTTATGAAAAATGCTTTTCTGAGTCCCGAGTAGAGGCAGTAAAAGGTGCTGAAGTAGTAGTAAAAGGTGCTCAGAAGACTAATGTAACATGTGAACTTGTGATCTTGGGCTCTAGTAGCGGGTATGTGGAACTAGTTATGCTTTCTGAATACAACTACTATTATAATGAGTATAACTACTATTGTACATTCTCAATATAACTATACTGTAGTTGCCAGAAAAGCAATGCATATAAAGTTTTGCAGAACAGTTTGGTTGTCTCAGTTCCGTGGAACAGACTAAGTGCTACAAATTACGATGAAAAAAAAATATTTTGAGGAAAAAAATGCATTGTGTAGGATACCTACCTTTGTTGTGAAGCAAGCATTAGGCCATCGTATTTCAGTCATTATATAAACCAGACCAATAAGGCTTTCTGTGCTAGCAATGTCGGCAGAGCAGAATGAAACATTGGTATTCGTCGCCAAATGACATTAGGAGAGGGAAAAGTGGAAAGTGATTGCAGCTTTCTCATGCTCCACTGTTCAGCAAAGCCAAGTAGATCCGGGAGTGAACTAGTCTGGAAGAAATAAATGATTACCATTATTCATTGCGACTGGAGAACAACAAAAGACCATCAAAAAGGTGAAGAAGACTTTCAACATGAGGGAATTTTGAGCAGCTATGCAGTACATAAGGTGACTGCTGCCTGGACTTGGATGGTATGTCTGCTGATGTTTTCAAAATTTCCAAGGACTAAGTAATAGACATTAAATGAAACTGTTAGTCTCAATGTCATAAATGTATGACACATCTTAGAAATGTGAAGTGGATGCATTCTGAAGGCTCAGGAACCAGAAAATGAGTGAAAGAATACAAAGACCTTTAAATTAAAAAGAAACCACCCAAAATTCCAACTTGTTTTAAGTAGCATATGGAGGCCTGATTTTCCTATCTTTACAGTTTCTGGCAATTAATGTACTCTTACACAGTTCATTATTTTACAATAGCAAGGCTTGTGACCCCATTGCATCTGCTGCTTGGGTGAGAGCTGTCCTGCAGCTATTTCTTTCACTTGAGTCGTGGATATTCTGGCTTCTAAAGCAGGTAATAACGGGGCTATTCAGAATATGTAGTTGGAGGGTCTGTGTCTAGGGTTGTTGTAAAATGCAGTGGGTGGATAGACATTGAGTGTTAGGTCATTATATCACCTTAACGCAGACCTGTGCTTGCAGCAGCTGGATAGTGAAGTGCATCTGATGGATCAGAGACTGTCAGGGCTGTATGGCGTTACATGGAGTGGGAGGGTGGATAGCTACTGGAATTGCCAGTGGCTGGCAAATGAAGTAAGTAGATGGACTGGGAGTGTTGAGTGTAGAAAGGGAGTTGTTAGGACAGGCAGATCTCCATCTTTTATTCTGTATCTAAGGGATGTGATATGATATCTACATGATATTTTACTCCTGCTATTTGCTATTGAGGCAAAAAGCTGAGAGAAGAAAGCTAGAATCACTTTTCAGCTAGAAGACGTTTCTGTAGCAGTTGCGCTGAATCTGTGCAAAGCTGTGTCAGGGGCGGCACTGGCACGAAGACTTTAGCCAGAGAGGAAGACTTCAGCATTTCCCCCAGGCAACAACAGACAAGAGACAGAAAATGCTACGTCTGCTTCTAGCTGAAAAGTTCCCATGAACTGTTAGCCCTCTATCACTAGCTACCTTGCAGTGCTGCACAGGATGTGCACATTAATTTTTATAAAAACATTGCTTTGCTTTGAGCAGTAACTCTTAAGTATAGTCCAGTGGTGAAGATATGCTTTAGTAATACTTGCCAGAAGCTGTGCGCGGCATGTGCAATCAATCATAAAATGTTCCTCTGCTACAAAAGAGTGAATTACCTCATTTTTACTGCCCTCAGTCTTTGGCTTTGGGAAATGCAGCACAGTGTCAGGAAGCATTTGTTACTATTGAAAGTATTCTGCTGCTGTTTCTCATGGAAACAGGAGGCATTGGACTGGGATCTGCTGGGATTTTTCCTGAAGCTGCTGACTAGGAAAGAAGGCCAGACTTGTGTAGGGGGAGGCTACCTAACAGTGAAAGCAGACAGTAAAGTCTGATTATTTTATTTTTTTTCTTCCAGATGTGGCTTGAGAAGTGTATAGAAAGCTGAAGTAGTATTTTCTTCCTAAGTGCTCCTGTAGGCTTTGATGCCAAATTGTATTTGGAAAGCTTGACTTCCATGGCAGCATAAATTCTGAAATAATTCTCACACAATGATTCTAATTTCAAGATGTTTTGAGGAGAAAGCTAAGCACCTTTTAGTCACTGGCAAGTGCAAAGCAGATGATCTTGAGCGGGGTGGGGGTGTGAAAACTGGAAGCTTCGTATGTCCTGCAGTCAAGAATAGCAGATTGGACTATGCAAATTCTTATGGAATTGCCAAGAACTGGAAATCATTGTGAATGTATTGTAAACCAGCAGATACTCCCTTTTCACCAGGGCACTATAGGCTTTGCACATGATGCAGTCAGTTCAGGATAATTCTTCTGATGTCCTCTTTCGCAGAGATGCAGGAGAAGCTGTGCTGTGCCCCAGTTGATGTGAACTGGACTCCTGACAGCATTTATTCCACATACGCAGCACATCTCCACTCTGTGTGTGTACCACAAATGTCATGGACCAAGTGTGAGGGGAATTGGGAATTTTTAAGAATGCTTCAAAGAGCACATCTCTAAGATTACACCTATCCCACTGCCATTTTCAAGTCCCTCCTCTAGAGCCTAAAAGAGATCCTGGAATTGTTTAAAGAAAAGCTTGCTAGATTTCCCACCCCTGAGGGCAAATTAATGTATTTTCCTTTAACTTCACTCTTCCAAATAGTGGGAGGTTTTTTGGCTGTAACTTTAAAGATTGCAGCCTAGAGGGACACCGTGCATAGCCAATTCCATCCTTAATAATTGATTTTGAAAAATTAGTAAATAAAACCAGTGTTTTACATTGGAAGATATTGGCATAATGATGGCAGTCCCTATGTCTGAGAGAAGTCGAGTGTAAGGAAGAGGGAAAAATAATGGAAGTAGCAGATCAACACAGATGTGTATCTGTATTACTGGTGTGTAATATCTGTGAAGAGTGAGAGATTATGGGTTTGATAAAATATGTATTGTGTGAAGTATTAATAATGTATGTGGTTTTATAATATTCCTATAATTTCAACGGCAAATAGAGAGATGAATTTACTGTGTACAGAACAAGGCAAGATTACAAACAAAGATAATCCTCCTGGGAGGCAGAAAGGAGAGCCCCTATGTTACTTTTGTATGGCATAATAGTATGGCCCTAGGGAGCACATTGAAGATATGACAGATTAGGGATTTAATTTTGGGGAAAAAAAAAACAAAGCTAGAAGAGCGAGCCCAGAGGAAGGACTGAGTGATCAGTAGTGTGGGATATAAGGAATGTGCATTGGAAAGATGACTGAAAGCGAAAGGGTTTTGTGTGGTTCACCATCTTTATAAGCTAGCTGAACTATTAGACAGTACTACAGAGATATTATGTATAATCCAGAATTGCAATTTTTGCCACTTAATGATGCTGAATTTTCTAGAATAATCTTTTAACCTTTAAGTTTGTGTGGTATCAGTGATCTCTGGCAAGCATAAGGAACGTTTGTGTTCCCCTCCCCACCCCCTCGACAATAAGCTTTTAAAAAAAAAAAGTATGTTAGATGGACGCTATGGATGTCTGCAAGCCAGATCAGGTTTGGAAATACCAGTTTCAAGATGTGAAGTGATACCCATTTTTAGGTATTATCAAGAAGGTATTTCTGCTGGAGGCAGGTAGTGGAGAAACAGTCCTGCAATTTTGGTAATATCAAATTGTTGCAGTATGGATTCTTATAGCCAGGCAACACATATACAAATTATTAGGAGTAAATATATAAATAAGCCCTCAGTGGTTTAAAAAATAGCCTGTTCTACAGATACTGCAGAATGCTGCAGCTATTTTTTGCTCTCTGCATGGTTCCTCAGATAATTCCATTTGGTAACTGGTGACACAGGCATTTAAAAAAACTGTTGGCTTTCATTTAAAGTGACAGGGTAATATTGCTAAGGAACTAAGGAATGTAGGTAAATATGTATTAATTTTTTTTTTTACATTTGGTAATATGCCATCATGTATATTTAGTTATCTTGATAGTTGCCAGTTTCTTCAAGCAAATTATGTAAATTGGAATAATCTATTTGCAGGCAATGAAAAGAACAGAAGAAAACTGGGAAATGAAGGGGGGAAGCTTGTTGAGCATGCCTGTGATAATGTATTTGTGAAGAAGCAGAACAGCATGGAAAACCTGTAACTAGCTTGCACATAGTTAATTTTAAAAATATAAATCCATGATGTAACTGTCTTACAGAAATCACAGCATTTTAAAATTATTTGCTCCTGCAATGACCGTCTGTACAAATATATTCTAAATTAACCATTACATTCTTATAACTTGGAAGAACATTTTTATGTTTCAGTTTTGCCCATTTCTAGCCAAGAATGCAATATACGTAAGACATTTAATTCCTATTCCTGTTACGGCAATATTGACTTAGGCTCGTGAACGTAGTTAAAAAAATAAATACACAAATAACGAATGCAGATGATTATGGTAGAAATTTCTCCTCTAAAGCAACAAATACATCGGAGGATTAAAAGATATTACAGCTAACTCTGTTTATAGTGTTCTGGCTTTTCAAACTGACTAAGATTTTGTTCCAGACATCTTTGTAGTTCAGTCTCTGGGATTTAATCTCTATAATGTGTTACACTTGCTATTGTCCCAGTGAATTTGTTGACAGACAGTAATTGGGTCACTGCATTGACATGCCCGATGTAAGCCCTGAGTTCTCCCTGCTCGTTGGCAAGGCAACCACAGTGGTCCAGGAAACATGCGCAGAGCAGCGGGCTCTCCAACGGTGTCACTGGAGGGCAGGGAGGAAAAATCGCTTGGATGCTGAAACAGGCAGTGGATTCTTCCCCGTTTTTTAATGTGTGTATTGTCTTTCAGTGGTGGTAGGAGGAACAGAAATGCAAACTTACAAAACAAATGAAGCAATGCACAGCAATTAACGCTATATATTATGGCTTTGTTCTTAAGGCTTTGGATATTATTTTAGTTAGGGGGGGATTGAATACATTATACATCAGTTGGATCTAGTTGTTCTAATGTATGACAGAAGAAAGATAAATATTTCATAACTGCTTTAGATCTTGCTCTAATTTGCTGTTCTCTTCCCCCTTCCTCCACAGTTCTCTATAGAGAAGCAACCGATAAAGTGCTGTATTCCATGAATCTGTAAATAAGCTGAATTCCACATGTGTTGGAATTCTGCTGTATGGTACTAGTTGACGCTTTTCATTGACTGCTTTTTGTTTGGGTTTTTTTTGTTTTTTTTTTTTTAATTTTTTTAAGGCCTAGTGTTAAGAGGGACTAGTGAGGGAGAGAGAAGTGCCCTCACTTGAAGGCACAAAAGGGGGATAAAATCTGTCAGCTTCATTGTCCATCATGTATTCTTAATTTTTATGTTTCCTTGGATTGTTTAAAATGAGCAGTTTGGAGATAATTTAATCTAGAAGCATATCAAATGCTGATGAAGAAAAAAGAACTTTATTTTCTTCCAAGCTAAACAAACTACATATTCTTCTGCTTTTTGTTCTAGTCGGATCTAGATTATGACAAATCACAAAATGATGGAAGAAGTGTGCCATCACAGAATTTCTCAAGATTCTTTTGTTTTGTTTCAACTGGTCTCATTTTAACGGACTTTTTTTTTTTTTAATAGGTGAAACCACTGCCTCATTGGCTTAAAAATTTTTTGCAAACCTAGAGTTTCTAAGTGATAAGAAAATAACTAATTGAAACTAAATTAGTCTCAATGGTTTAAACTTTTTTAGTGTGGAAGAAGGTGTTAGATTAGTATAGGACGCTATTCTCTACTGTAGCATGGTACTAGTAATTAGTGCTAGTAATAACACAATAGCAACATTAGTAATATCACTAATAGTAATAAGTAGTAATTATAGTATCAAATAGTAATATTATAGTATGTTCTCAAGAAAGCATGATGTAGCTGCATCCTCTGCATATATCTTGAAAAATTCATTTACTTGAATATATACAGATGTTAGAATGGTATTTCAAAATAAAGCTGAAGTGAGTCATATAGCTGGGATTAAAGTCCCATCTTCAGTGTTGATAGTGGCATATTCTTGCTATCCTTACAGAGAGCAACTAAAACTCCAGTTAAATAAGAACTACCTGTGCAAAGCCAGCTCTATTTACAGTCCCCACAAAATGGACTCTACATGTCTGCATAATTAATAACAATGAAACTTAAAAGCAAGTGGAGCTATGTATGATTTTTAAGCAAGTGAATTAACTTGGAGTTTCTGCCTACACAAAAATTTCAAACATGGAAAGAGAAAATAATTTGTGTCTTGTTGAAAAGGAGTTCTGCTCTGTCCCATCCATATATTTAAGAATGTGGGGAAAAAAAAGTAATGTGAAATTAGTTGGAGGCTTCAAACATATAATTGATAACATGTTTCTGTTTCCATTCTTTAAAATGACAGATTTGTCATTATCATCAGAATCTCTTGAACCAATTTTATTCTGATTTAAACAGGTATGCATTTAAGGGAAATTCTTTTATACTGCATAGTGCAGATGCTTATCTCTCCATAAGTTAGGAACTTCACTTGTAAGTAAAGAAGATGGGAATTAGCAGAGTTGTTCACAGGTATGTCAGTAGCTTTTCTCAAATGGCTAGAAGTTTCCAAATTTCCACAAAGGTAATATAAATTGCTAGCACTTTCTACTTGCCTGAGTTCAGCAGTTGTTAGCATTTATATTGTTACTATAAGTTAAAAATTTTGATTTAGTCAGAAAAATCCGGAGTAGAAAGAGCTGCCATTTTATCTTGATCTTTATACTATAAGTAACTTCAAACCAGGCATCCAACATTCAAAAGACATCAGTGATAATTAAATTCGTACCAGTTTCTGAAAAGTAGTCCATGCCCAGAGGAAACTTGAATTTGAACATCCATAACTTCATAGTAATAACTGTTGATCTAATTAACTGATTTCTACAGTTGGTGCTGAAGCCTGAATGTTACCTCTAAAATACTTTGCAAGAAAGGGGCTGTGAAGAGAAAAGGAAGGAATTTTGTAATTGCATAGAGTTTAAAATCTTTCCCTTGACCAAGTCAAGGCATCAATGAAAATCTTGCATCTAGAAGAAACTAAGCTTTGTTAGTGACACTGCTCCATGGACAACGTGTTCGTTTGCTTCAGTTGAGTAGCTGATGGCTGGAAGAGAAATGATTAGACTGTTATCTTGATGGACATTAGTAAAAACATCTATTTTTGTAAAATAAAAACATTGCACAGAGCTCAGGGGTATATCATGTTCTGTAGCTAGGAAGTTTTTAAAAATGAAATATAGTCAGGTAGGAATTCCCACAATTATTTCTCTCAGGGCAGCAGCCATAGAGCTGCTTAGCAGTAGCAGCAGCCAGCTCTGTTTTGCCATTCCTGCTAATGTAGGGAGCCAGGTTTCCCTGTACCTTTCACATAAGTCTCAGCTATTCCAAAAAACTAGGAGGGCCAGTGTCATAACGCTACATTTCCATAATGCTGCACATCTGGATCTGACATAGCATGTAACTCTTGTCACCTTCACAATTCGTGTGCTTCCCATCCCCATCACCTGATCAACAGCAATTAGTTCTGCTGAAGAGTAAACTCACATTGCGTGGTAAACTCTTTGCACTTCATGTTTTGGGCTTGCAGATGTTTCAGAAGTAGCAGAAAAAATACAATTTGGAAATCCTTTTATATATGAACAAAAACTACTTGGGGATCTTAGAAGGATTTTTAAAATGTTCTTAAGTATATACACTTATAAACAATGGCACACTGGAAATTTAAAACAGCTGAAAACGGAAGGTGGGCAAGTTAATTATAAAAATTATTACATTTTAAAATTGAGGCTAGAGGAACACTTGGTCATGATGTGGTGCAATGCCACATTATGCTCTGTATATATTTTAGGCAAAAGGGAAAAAAATGTGAAGCTGATTCTTGCCCTGCATAGTTTAACTAAACCAACCTTTGAATAGAAGAATTAAAATTTGTTGATTATTATAATACTACTATAATACTTAGGGAGAAGGACAGCAGGTTTTGATTTTTTTTTAATGTCATTACAGTTTCTAAAGTAGTTAAATGACTGTTTTAACCTTTTGCCTTTATTGCTTAATTATTATGTAGGCAATTAAAGATATCTTTTAATGAGAAAGGAAGGTAAAACCAACCATACATAAGCATTTTCAAAGGCCAGTGTACATATATTAGCTAGTCTATTTGTTGTTCTTGGTCAAAAGAGCAGAGAAAATTTTTGATCTTGCTCAACTGGAGCACTTCTATGAAGACAGGCAGAAAGAGTTGGAGTTGGTCAGTCTGGAGAAGAGAAGGCTCTGGGGAGACCTGATTGTGGTCTTCCGGTATCAAAAGGGGGCTTATAAGAAAGATGGGGAGAAACTTTTTAGCAGGGCCTGTTGTGATAGGACAAGGGGTAGTGGTTTTAAAATAGAAGGAGGTAGTTTTAGATTAGACAAAGGAAGAAATTTTTTAAAATGAGGGTGGTGGAACACTGGACCAGGTTGCTCAGAGAGGTGGTGGATGCCCCATCCCTGGAAACATTCAAGGCCAGGTTGGATGGGGCTCTGAGCAACCTGATCTGGTTGGAGATGTCCCTGCTCCTTGCAGGGGGGTTGGAGTAGATGACCCTTCCTATTCAAACTATTCTATGATTTTGGGTTTGAGTTTTGAGAAACTCCATGGCTTTTGAAAGCATTACTTGTTCCTTGAATAAATGGGAAGTAATCTTGTGTAAAAACTTCTTCAGCTTTTCACTACTATTTTTATAAAGGATTATATCTTTCTTTTTATGAGGAAATTTTATTTTCAGTTTCTGGTAATTTTTTTTTTTCTGTAATACTTTCTCGCTGTTTGTTTCTCTTTTGAGAAAAATAGCTAAGCATACTGCTGTTCAGTTGACCCAAGTAGTCCTGTGATTCTAACTCTTTTGTCCTTCTGGATAATGGCTCAGTGCTTCTTTTATGGAAATTAATGATAAAACTATACAGACTTCACTGCTCTATAGTCAGATCTTAAATTATCTGCCTTACAGTGCTTTAAATTTCTTCAGGTCCAGGAATAAATACATCATATTTCACTGGAACATATTAAATAATGCAAAGGATGGAGCTGCAAAAAAGCCAGGGACAGTAAATAAAATCTGCCACAACTCAGTCATTTGCAGAAGGGACTGAGATTTTTAGGGGCTGTGCTTAAGGAGTTTATTTTCAAGTGGATGCACAAGACAGCGGAGGACATACGGCACAGTCTTAAATCTCACAGCTTCTCCTGCTTTTGTTTCCTGTTTACAGCACTGTAATTTTCAACATGTGTTGCCTATTTTCCAAAATGAACTTTTGACTGTCAAAAGACTTGGGAATTCAGTGTTGGTCACCTACAGTGATGTCCTTTCCTCCTTTAGACAGCATATTTGGAGATAGCTAGTACCTGTAGCAAGGCATTTCTTAAATACCCACTGGATATCTGTTTTAACAGATGGACTGCAGTGAGTATACGTGAAGCTGGTGCCAACTCCCAACCAGCAAAGTGTGTCAGGGATAACGGTATCTTTAAAAGATTAAGGAAAAATAACTTTCACACCAAAAATGCCTAGGTCCTCCAAACCAAATAAGCTTAAACATCCTAACACTTCAATTTTTTGACAAGTGATTTACTGCATAGTAAAAAAAAAAAACATATTAGTTTTTCAGAAAGAGTGGAAATGCATTTTCATATTGAAATTATTTTGACTGAATATTTTACCTGTAAGTCAAGATGAAATGTGGGCTTTTTTCTTGGCCTGGCTGTCATGTCTTTTGAATAGCCTAATAGAAATGAAAGCTAAACCAGAGATATTTACAGTACTGTAAAGAGATATGGGGAAGATCTTTCTTTTGCCTGAGACCTGGCAAAGCAGGACTTCTTACAGAGTCTTTTCTAATTATAGTTTGTTTGATTGGTGGTTTTGAAAGTGCCAGATATGACTTCCGCTGCATTCTTGGGGAAATGGTGCATAGCCTTATGGATTGAAACATCACAAAGACTTTACATTTTTCTGTATTTTAAGATCTTAGATTTAACAGAATGCCACTAAAGCATCTCTCTCCACACTTCCTATTTGCATAGTAGACTGTTATTGTAACATATCCCACTGTTGTCTTTTATTTTAAAGTTTCTTTGGAAACTCAAAGATTTTTTTTTTCTTTTCATTTATCTGCTGTAGCAGGACAGAATAAAAGCTGAAGCTGAAAAATATGAAGGGAATGGGACGAAAAGCAGTTATTCTTGTGCTACCTTTTGGCAGTAGAAATGTTGTGACTTGACCATGATTTTGTCAGAGTTCATATGCTAAAGAAAGTATGAATGCGTTTACTCTATTTCAACATCTATGCAACCTTAAGCCACAGATATGTTAGCTATACATTCTGACATTTTCTGCCACAATCCTCCTCAGGGGTTGCATCAAGTGTTTACATCATCAGCTTCCAAAGAGGCTTATTTTAAAGCATATCTGTGTTTTAAAATAAATAAACATTAGCTCTACACCTCACAATAGCAAGTGTGGGAATACAAACTATCTAATAGCAGCAAAAAGATCTAAAAGCTTTTCATCATGCTGTTTGGTTTTGTGGGGGTGTGTATGTGGATTTTTTTTTTTTTTCTTCCTTCCTTCCTCCCTCAAATATTTCTAGGTGCTTGTCCCTTACTAAACCTCCTGAGGTTTTGCCTAATCCTGGTGGCTTCTAAAATGTGTATGTACCAAGATATCTAAGTTGCGTTAGAGACATCTTGGAAGTGGAGCTCCCAGTAACTGGCTTAGTGGGTTTCACACCTTTATGCAGTTCGTCTATGTGCAGAGTGTTACTTTGCCTGCGTCCACTTACAGGTTTCATCTTGCAAAGTGTGATCTGAAAATGCATCAGAGATGGAGAGTGCTAAGTTCGTGGTTACAGCATGTGCTCGGGATTAATTCCCTTCTCTCCCGCGTTTCCTGAGTCCCTGAATATATTCTAACAATCAAGCTGTAGGTCAGGTTGAAATCGGGGCCAGTTCATCTCTATTGAAACTGTTGGATTTTACTGAAAATAATTACAGATTCAGTAGAATAGAGAGAGCAAGGGGGAAAAAAAAAACAAACAAGCAGTAAAGAGAGCATGATGCTGAAGCCTTGTGTTTGCATGCATATTTTAAATAAGCTGTCACTAAATAAATTATTGAAATAAGAATTTCAAAGTTTGCTTATTGTGCTGGCCTATCATGGTTTCCTTTCTGACACATGTAATCCGTGCCCTTGCCCTTGATAGGGAAGCTGTGCATCTTACAAGGAATTTTTGTATGCTGCAAAAGAGATACGATAACCAAGGTTGTTTTGGACTTGTACCTTAGCATGTGTAAGTCTAGATACTCAAATGAGAAAAAACTTCAATCTTAACATAGGAATAGTATCCACTATGTATCAATAAAGGTGTCCTGAATTTTTTTTTTTGTAAGTGCGATATAATGAATGTAAAGTTCTCTAAAACTACAGCTGATACTCTCAGATGCCCAGCTTCTGTGTTTTTTGATCATTTAAAATCTTCAAAGAGTGTTTCAATTTAGCACACACACACTTGTTCTTGGACTTTTCTATAGCATTAGGATACATGGGACGCTGAATTAAAGATCTTAATGGGTACATTTTGCATGTATTATTAAAGCTCTTACAATCTATTAGATTCTAGGCAAACATATTAAAAAAAAATAAATGGAGCCTCTTGCCTAAACAACTCAAATGTTGTTGTAAATGAAATATGAAAGAGGAAGATAAAGTACGTAGCTGACACTTTCCCCTGCAAATATTAGTAATTTTAAAATTTTATATATTTATTCCTTTGAGATATTTGAAAGAAAAATAAAAGTAGTAGTTCACAGTAGTTAGTGGAAGATATTTTAGTATTAATGTGCTGGGAGGAAAACAAAGCTTATGTAATGAGTGAAACATAGCAAATGAAACAGTGAAAAGCTTTGTTCTGATATCTTCCATGTTTGAAGTTGTTTTATTTGTATCTCATTAGGAAATTGAGTATTCATAAAAAAAGCTTGAATAATTCTGTGAAATGTGATAAAATAACGAAGTTCTGTAAAGTTTAAATTGTTTTTGTCCATTCTTGATCTGTCATTGGCTAGCTAGTTTTTTATGTACATGCATTCCGAATCACTTTGTGATACTTTTCCAGTGACTGGTATTAAATAGGATGGGGAGACTAGAAGAAAATGGCTTAGTGAACACTCATAATAACTCACACTTGGCTTACAAATGAAGGAAACCGACGTGGAAGAGGGGGAATATCTTAAATGCCTTTTTTGTATTATTACAACTACACTTACTACTTTTCTGATGGAATAGATGTTTACCTGTTTCATTCTAGTATAGTCCTCATCAACAGAGCTCATACCACACTGATGACTTTTCTGTGGTCAGAATTCATGTTCTGCCTGACTAGAGTACTTCAGCTACGCTGATCCAAATAAATTATTAGTTGAACCAGTGATTTTTAAAATATACCCTCATTTTACTGACAGTGTCCAGAAAATATGAAGAAGTACTTTAAGTTAATTAAACTGAAGATTCTTAGTTTGCCAGTAAAAAAATATATGTGATTAGGATGGCACAGAACACTTTTTTCCAAGTGTAGAATGACTTATTTAATGTGATCAAGGCAAACATCTTAACCTAACCCAGCAGGAGCAATATTAAATCATACTAGTGATCACTTTGCAGTCTGCCTGACATTTAATTGTCTAATGTAAATCATAAATACATTGTATATGCTTGAATGGGATTGTGTCCCTTGTGTGGCTGCTGGGCCATATGGCCAGAAACTGAATTTTCAAACAAGCTGTGCGAAAGCAGTGTCTCATATGAAGCAGCATAATTACCAGTAGTTGTGTCTGACCTGTACTTCCAGATCTGTTATTTAACTTTTGCTGTTATCAGTAATTGTGTCTCTCTTTTACACAATTCTTCATTGGTCTTTGCTTCTCTCTTTGTTCTAGTGTTATCTGATTTTGCTGATGTGAGCATGCTGCAAGAAGCATTTGGCTGCAGTGGACTTCGTCTTATAGTTGGAAATAAAGGCTTGGCTCTATGAGCAGTCTGAGTGTCCTCTGTTATTTCTTATTTGCACCTTTGTAATCACCACAAATTTTCGAACTGTTTTGGTTTTGCATCATTAATTCATCTTTGTAGTGTTTATAGTACACCTTTAATATAGAAAATTACATTATAGAAATTTTGTGTTAATAAAAAGACTTCGAATAGCCATTTACTCCTTTAAAAAATTATATTAATATATATATGTATCTTCATGGTTTGCTTTGCTTCTTGTTTGTACGCATGATGCTGTGTTATTAGAAGGTTCTCTAGATAAATAGATGTCGTAGTTCAGCCCCAATCGGGACCAGACTACGCGGTCTCTTTCTTGCTCCCCCACCCTCCGAGAGAATAGGGGAAGATGATATAAGAAAAACGGCTCGAGATTTGAAATAAGGACGGAGAGAAATCCTTAAAGTTACCGTCACGGGCAAACCAGACTCGACTTGGGGGAAACTATTCATTTATTTCTAAAACTAGCAGGAGAATGAGACAGGGAACAAGATAACCTCCCCCCCACCGCTCCCTCTTCCTGGGCTTAACATTATCTCTACCACCTTCCCCTCCAGAGCGGCACAGGGGGGAAGAGGGAATGGGGGTCGGGGTCAGTTCATCACGCGTTGTTTCACGCCGCTACTTCGTCGTCAGGGGAAGAACTCCTGGCATTCCTCCTCTGCTCCTTCGTGGAGTCCGTCCCACAGGCCACAGTCCTTTGTGAAACTGCTCTGGCGTGGGTCATCTCTTCCACAGAGTGCAGTCCCTCCAGAACAGCTGCCCCAGCGGGCCCTCCACGGGCCAGAGCCTCCTTCAGGCATCCACCTGCCCCGGCGTGGGGTCTTCCACAGGCTGCAGGTGAACCTCTGCCCCTCTGTGGACCTCCATGGGCTGCAGGGGCACAACCTGCTCCACCATGGTCATCACCACAGGCTGCAGGGGAATCTTGGCCAGGAGCCGCATTACTCCTCCTCCTCCTTCTTCACTGACCTTGGTGTCTGCAGCCATTCCTCACAGCAGGCTGGCAGATGCCTCTCAGGATCCTTTTTACATCTTGTTCACTTCTCATCTCCTCTCCACTTCTTGCAGCCAGGCTGGGCCGAGTAAATGTGCTTGGAGTACAGAGCTGTGATAGATGTATTGACATCTAAATTCACACGGTTGCATGGTGATTGGTAGAGAGATGTCATACTGATTGCCAGGTTTGAATTTTTTTCTAAGAAGTTTGGATTGTCTTTTTGCCAATTTTTACCTTTCTTGTCAGTACCAGTACAAAACTGCTGCATGTCATGGTGATACTGCTGATTTGTACTTACAGAGGAAGAACCAAATACAGTTGTTTAAGTTGCTTTTTCTGTTGATACAGTCTTCTCCATTAAGAGTATTCTATAGCATACTTTTGCATCATGCCTGTACAATTATTTAAACTGTATTTAAACCGTATTTCTACATTTTACCTTTTTTCTGTGTTTCTACACTTAAAATATATTTAAACATATTTCTACATTTAAAACTGCTCTAGTTTAGGGATCATGGCCATCAATTCGTTTCCAGTAAAAAAATGAGTAGTTAAATTTTACTGAAGTTTCTTAAGCCACATTTAGTGTGAGCATACTCCTCTGTTCTGTAATATTTGTGGAGGGTTTAGTCTCACGTTCATCATGTTTTTGTACCTGAAATAGTTCTGTATTGAAATATCTCAAAATTGCTATATCTGACTTATTCAGGACACTTTAAAATATTGATAACATAAGAAAATAATGGAACTATATGAATAATTACTGCACAGTTCAGGTTTAACGTGATTTTACAGTTTCACTTGTGTGTTTAATTTTACAGATATAACAGATGAATTTGGTAACAAAGTTGTGCTGAATCAAACTGGCCAACAAAAGGAGGTGCCTGGATTTTCTTCAGGAAGAGAGAAAAATGGCTTCATAGATTAACAGTTAGGGCATTCATTCTGTATGAGACATGCTTAAATGTCTACATGAATTTAACCCCAGAAAATGCATTTCATTTTTGAGCTCTATTTTTTTTGCCTTTTTTTTTGAGCAATATCAATATACTTTGCTGAATTGAACGTAAATTCACAAATACTTTTAACCTTGAAAAAAATGTTTTTAAATGCATTAGTAATATGTAAAAATGTTTCTCTAGTGCTTCTTGAGGTGCATATCTGCTGTAATGGCATGAAGCAGTTAGTGACTCTTCTCTGTGTTCTCTCACAATGGCTAGGGAGAAACTGGAAGTCTCCAATGCAGTCAGGCAGTGAGTACAGTCATCTGGGACTCCTGCACATCCTTCTCAGCATCCCTCCTACTTGCACTTACATTCTGCCATAGTTTTAAATGTGAAAGCCTAAGTAATCAGTTGTGGCAAATAAGGTTTGAAAAATCTCTCAGCCTTATTTTCATTTAGTAATTTGCATATACTGAGGGAGAATACAGATCTCTGAACCCTGAGGTGCCAGCAAGCTGTCTGACTAGCTCATTCAAGACAAAACCAATTTGCATTTATGGCTTATTCTTTAAGAACTACCTTTTCACGTTCTCTTCATATCAATATTCCTTACAGTGACACTTTTGAGACCCATAAAGATTACTTGTCTCTGCAAATACTACTGTTTGGTGCTAGACAACTTCAGTCTTGGTTATTTAAGTTTGTTGTGTGCTTGGACAGCTCTTTTAGAAACATTTAAAAAAAAAAAAAGTTTAATGTAAGATTTTTGGTCAGCTGGGAGCTACTTCTTAAAAACAGAGTGCTCACTGGCAGTTACTTGCTAGAATCAGCTTTTATATGATTGTATGATTTTATAAATATTGTATTAGCAAAGCACAGTTGTATCCTGATTGGATGATGTGGCAATGCTAACGTGAGTGATCAGAATAAAATGTATGGTAAAGTCCCTTCCTCTGGCATTAATTTATCTGTATATGGAAAACATAGGTCTAAATATATTGTAAGGAGGATAAAAGTCTACATGCAACTTCCCAGATGAAAGCTGTACATTTCAGTATCTAACTCAGCTGTGATTTCCATGCCATACTAGAACTTTAGATGTTACAGCATATATAGCTCTTACCTAAATGTGAAAGCACCAAATTGCAACTGAACAGTAGTACTACGCTTCTAGTAGTACTCTTCTAGTAGTACTACTTTGACATCCATTTGAGAGGTTTCCATTGTGAAAAGTAATAGGAAGTATTGTTAACTTATTCATACTTCACCCTTGAAGGAAAGTCTGTCTGTAGTATAATAGAGTGGATTATTTATTAAAAGACAGTTCGAGTTTGTTTTGGTTTTTTTTTTAAACACGATCCTTGTAATGTTTCCAGCGTCAGTATCTGAATAAGTTATACACAAACTAAATTAAGACATTACAGAAATATTTTCACATCTGACTTTTTCTGCAACCAATACAAATTTTAGTTTTCTGAACTGTGCTAATTAGTCCAAATCATGCTATCTACTTTTTCACCTCCTTTGTGTGCTTACTAGCTGAGTCAGTGTTTGTATGCAAAGTGTCATGATAAATACCTAGTTTGTGTAAGTTACATGAAAAAGACATGTGACATTATTTTCTCACTTCTTTTGCGTATTAACTTGCACTGTATGGTGCAGCTAATTTAAAAA
Source organism: Ardeotis arabs (assembly GCA_011801015.1). Taxonomy (NCBI): domain Eukaryota; kingdom Metazoa; phylum Chordata; class Aves; order Otidiformes; family Otididae; genus Ardeotis; species Ardeotis arabs. Next base: position 23,951 of record JAAGAY010143431.1, read on the forward strand.
AAAAAATTCTTGCATTATATTACTTAAGACAGCTAAATATTTGGCCATAGAAAGTAAAAAGCTTTTAGAGAATAAAAGGAATACGTTCATACTTTAGATAAAGACACAGGAATGCACCAAGGTGTGCACAAGAATACCCAGATTTAAATTTCTGTTCCAACAGTAATATATAGCTTTAAAATTTTTTGAATCTTTAGTCTTTTAGAGCAAAGGCTTTAAATACACTTCTTGTTGCTTTCAAGGTCAGCTTTACATAATTTTAAGTTTAAATTTTGCAAGTGAATTTATTCAGTGCTTTATTGAAGCTTAAGTGTCTCCTTTTGAATGAGAAACTTTATTCGTTTTTATGTCTGAAGTATGGAAGGTATTCCTAAAATACATGATAATGGGTGACATGGAGTTTTAATGCTTAGTGAGGTACCAGGAGGCAACGCCATCTGTGCTCCTCTCTGGATTCTGTTTAGGGAGTACAAATTGCAAAACTTGCTCATATTTTGCCCATCTTTAGAGAGGCCAGAGACAACTAGCTTCATGATATCAACAAGTGAAAATTTGTTTTGATTGAAAACTATGATTTCTTCTGTAAGTGTTTCTGCCTAATTGATTTTGAAATGAAATTACTTCTGAAAGATTAACTAACCTGGACATACAAATCTAAGCTATGTGTATCTAAGCATTCATGTACAAAGATACAATGCTCTGTCCTTGTCTGACTACTTCTTGTGGGCAACCCCAGTTCATTACCATAAATGCAAATTTCTGATGAAAATTTCAACCTTGGCAAATAAAGCCAGCTTTAGAAAATGCTTCAGAACCATCTGATAGCTATTAATGTATACTTTGTTTGATTGTGGGGTTTTTGTTTGGTTTTTTTGGGGTGTGGTTTTTTTTGTTTTTTGGACTGACTCTAGTATGTTTTAGTGCATCTTTATTCATGTTTGATGTGTAATGGATTTTGGTTTTGTTTTGTGTTTATTTCTTACCTAGGCATCCTCATTTATTTGCCTTTGAATTTTGAATGTGTTATGATGTTGTCATATTTTTTTCTCCTTTCATCAGAAGTTTTGTATACTGTGGTTGTGGTGCAAAAACGATTGTTAACAGGTTTGCCAGTGCCAGTTACTCAGTATATTTTTTTAATTTCTGAAGTTTTCTTTTCAATTTATTTGAAGATTATTTTAGGTGGAATATTTTCTTTGGTTTTCCTTCCCTCCCACAAGTAATTACTAGCCAATGGATATCACTTTTAAAAAGCTTTCTAAGCTTTTAAAGCAGCAAAGTTAAAATGTTAAAAGTGTTTATCAGGGAAGTGTTCTTGATAAACTGACTTCCTGTGCACAGCGTTGCTGTAATAAGTTATTTTGACAATGCTGTTAATAGACACCACCTAATATACATGCTGTCTCATAAGTCATTATAGTGTAGAGTAATCTCCACCTCTTCCCTCACTGTCTTACCTTTTCAGTCTAAGACTTGAAATTCTCTCTGGTTTTTTTTCTTTCCTTGTGACTTGGGTAACAATATAATTTAATTTCACCTTGCCTAAGTTATGGTTTTGTTACTGCTGCCATTTCTTATTTTAGATGGATGTCTATATCAGTTGGAAAACCATCATCTTCTGAGTTAAAAAAAAAATATCCTTGCTAGATAATATGCCAGGAGCCTAAGTCTGTGAGAATTGTCTAATGAAGGTTGCATTACTATGCTTGCATCTTTGGTTGCCAGGATAATGTTCACTCTTCCGCATTGAGGTACTTTCCTGAATTGACCAGGAAAATAACTTTATATAGTTACTTAAAAAATCAATCAGCAGAATCTTAGGAAGCATCTTAGTACATATTTAAAAACCACTGTTTTAGGGAGATAAATCTATTTGCTACAGAGAGGTAAAGGCTGACTTTATCTTGCCTTAAGACAAAAGGACAGTCCAAGTGACCTCCTGAAATCTTATCCTGTTTTCTGTAATCTTGTGTCTACAGCCAGAAAACATAAGAGGATCTAGTTTTTAAAAATGTCTTTTCAGAAATGAAAAACTGCACATTTCTATGTATTTGTTAGAATACTCTATTCCTTTAAGTAACAAATATTAATATAGTGTCTTGGAGGTATGTATTCACTAGTTACAGCTCTGAAAGCCCTGTGCTTGTGATATTAACTGTTTAAATAGTCTTTTTGTTGAGGACTTGAGAAAGTAGATCCATGGAACTAAAACTGCTGAAAGTTTGCTAAAAAGATACATCTCAGATAACGCTGGTCAGATAAGCATGTTTGCTGTATTAGTGTACCAAAATAAGTATTATTTCAGTATCAAATACTGAAATGAAATAGTTCAGTGATAACTGGGTGGTTTTTTTTTTCTTTTGGTTTTTTTTTTCCTTTTGTTTTTGAATATTGTTTGAAGAATGAATATTACAGTACTGCTGCTAAATTTAGTAAAAAAAAAAAAAAAAAAATCCTTCCTTAGAAGCATTTCTAAAAGTCCGTGGCCATTAATTTGGTCATAATTTGAAGTTTAGAAGAACAACCATTAGAGGCTTTGGCCAATGACAAAATACAGCCAACTCTCAGGGATTAATAGTTTTCAAATACTTTAATTTCATTAGTGATAACTGTAAATTACAGTCATTGGCTCAAAAGATAAGACTTCAAGCCCACTATTTATAATATTGATAGTTTAGAAACAATATAATTTCAAAATCTTTTTGTTACTGTTTCTTATTGTGTACTTAAGTACACAACAGTGTTCTGCTTTGTCAGCAGATGAAGCAATGGTATTTGTAAGATGTACTCCATCCATAGCTGGGTTGCTATAGTAACTTGTATTTTTCTCCTATACCTAACATTATCCTGAATTATGTAGGCAAGATTACCAATCAAATCAATTTTAATGCTTTTTTTTAATGAATGTCATTAATTTTCTACTTATTCTTCAAACATTTTATAGTTCATTACAGGCAAATTCTTCTGAACTGCTTTTGCAAAGGCACTTGGAGAGGATAGAGGAGGGAAAGGCTATGATAGCTTAAGTCACGCAAAATGAGGGAAAGTTTCCTCACCTTGTTTCTAAGAGGTTTCCATGTCTTGAGGTGCCAACAGTAAGTTGTATAGCCTGTGCAATAGGGTCTTTGGCCTGAATTAAACAAGAACATTCATAAAAATAATCTCGAATTAATAGACTGTTTGCTTGCTTTGATTTTTGTGCAAATAATACATAATTTATTGTTTAAAAATACATGAATGTGACAATCAAATGGCTTCTAGGTGAGAAGATTTATTTCGGTTTTTATTTTCATAATTTTAAAATAATCTGTAATTGGGATATAATTCATGTTTATTAAAAAATTGAATGAAAGGCTCAAAATGCCTTAGAAATTAACTGCACAGCAACAAAATTTTATTGCTAAATGATTTAACAAGAGGCTTTTGCCCTTTGAGAAATAATCTTGGCATTTGTTAAGGAAATTATGTTTATTTCCTTTGAATCTTTTAAAATGTACATGATGCTCACTCAGAAAATATAATTTAAGCTGTAGTTGAGTATGCCTTAGTATTTGTGTAGGTAACAGAGTTAAGAGTCAATGAAAAATGCCAGTTCTGATATATTAACTAAAGGTGTAATATACCTAGTTGTCAAATGATCTCAATTTTATGTTTTTGTTTGGTTTTTTTTTCTGATAATTCTTTTTCCTTGTAAATATTAAAATGAGGTTACAGTAAGAGACAATTTGTTGAACTACGTTTTTCAGGTTATTTCATCCTTCGTCTATAAACAGAGTATCTCATAGTAGGCACTTATCCCATACTGGGCAACAGGACAGTAAGATGTTGAGATTTGTTGTAAAACCTTTGGTGCAGCACAGCTCCTTATTGTGTGGTTCTATACTGCCTTGTACCATTGGAGAAGTATTTCTGGAACTTTGTCTTTTGGGACACGTTTTTTATCTCAGTCACAAGTTGTGGCTCATGATGGATTTCCCTGACCTGTCCTGGCCCTCTTGGGAACCAAGGCAACAGCTGGGCCTGTTTTAGATGACATAATTTTTAAAACTGCCTGGGAGTTTTTAAATGTGTAACTTTGAATCTATTCTGGAGTAAATGACTCATGTTTTCCATTAGATCTTCCCCATAACCTGACATTTCTAGTGCTATTTCCAGCTAGGGGCACTCTGTCTTTTCAAAAACTGATTTGTTTCATGTTTCCTCATCGAGACATGCTGACCAGGCTTATTTCATAATGAGTTTTAATAATAGCTCAACCACGTTCATCAAGGTGCTATGTATTGTATCGCAACATAAAATTCATTTCTGAAAAAAATGATTATTCTGAATTTGAGGAATATTTTGTTAATTCTATTTACTATTGCAACAGTAATCTTTTCTTTGTGATCTGTGAAAAATAATCTAAGACATGACGTAAAACTTGAATAATTAATTTTCAATATGTACAAATAAGGATCCTCTCTCATGAGACTTCTTATATTAACTTCACAGAAATTTAGGGATAGTCTTTCTGATGGATACCTATTTTTTCAATTTTCTGTTCTCTTCATATTCATAGCATGTACAGCATATACATGAATCATATCTGTTTATCAATAATAATTTATATTATTTGTAATCTAGAAGTTTTGAATACATTCTTTTAGAGAAATGATTGATGATGAATGCCACTTCTGCTGCCTCCTTTCCATTCTGTAAAATAAAGATATGCAGAGAATACATCGAGGCTGTTTGCCTTAATGAATTTCTGTATTTCTATGGAAATTTGCTTCTGGGAGCTTGCTTGCTGTATAAGAACTCCAACTTTTGTATGTTTTGGTTCTGCATTGTGAGTATAATTCATCTTGCTAAGAAAGAATGGTATGGTATAAGCTTCACTTAGCGGCCTGAGGGAGGTGTCAGTGTTTAGTCTCTCTATGGGATATAAGCCATTTCTTCAAGGCCATTTGTATGGTGAGGTTGTCTCTGTTAAACGTTAATGATTTTAGTGTTTCAAAAGCTATTTGACGTGTAGCTCTGCAGAACAGGGAAGGACTTGATGACTGTACTGAAAGAGGAACAGTAGTGAGTCTTAGGTAGCCATCTGGCGACTAATAATATCTCCTTGTGAGCACTGACAACCCTGTTTGCCACCGAGATCCTGCTTCTCCCCCATTCTGTAAAAGCATCCATTGGCTTCTAAGGAAAACCACGTTTATTAGTATTTTCCAAAACAATCTTATGTGCTGTGCCACTGCATCCTGGTATAGAGGTTTGACCTGATGGGTAAAGAGTGAACTTTATGTATATCATCAACAAGTGGCACAACTGAATGAGTTCAAAACCTGTTATTATCCAAGTGGGAGCTCTGTGTTGCTTTTCTCTGTGCTGTAGAAAAGTCCCACGGGAAATGATGAATTTATTTTTTTTCTGTGCTGGTTTTTTTTTAACAGATTTAAGCCACAGATCTGTAAATCTTTTTAAAGCATTACAGATATCTAAATCAGTAAACCTTTTAAGTAGAGGGGTTAGGGTACTGCCACTGTTTAAACAGAATTCACTTGTCCTAGTTAATTATTTAGTTTAGTCTGGTATTTTAGTTTTACTTTAAAATCGTACCTTCACTTAGGCTGGAAATATCGACTGCATTGTTGCATGTGATGCTGGCCTGCTTAGGTGTTTTTTTTTTTTTCCAATAAAACGTGCAGTTGGAAGTATATGTTTTAAAGAGAGTTACATAAATATGAGTTAAAAAGGACCACATTTTTTTTCCCAATGGCATATACACTTAACAGCATGTTTAATTCATCCCCTGAAGAACATGACAGTTCACTTTTAGGATTTCTTTCAGCTTTTGCACTGAAAAACAGAGGTTTGAAATTTTGATAAGTATCTTTGCACAATACATGCGTGTTCTTTTCAGCCTTATGACAGTTGGTGAATGTGCATTAAGAGATCATCTTCCTGTCCCCCACAGGAGATCACCTCCACACAACATATGTAGCATTTATCTGCCAAAATTCAGAAGTCTTTTGAATCAAGCTTTTAAAAAAATTCTTCCATCTGGAGCTCTTAGTATTTTCCAGAGATTCCAGAAATTCTACTAAAAGTAATCTCAAAAGGTTTCAGAAGCTGTAGTTAAGCTTAAATATTTTTTTTAAGGAAAAGTTCCTTTGAGCATTGTGAAATAAGCAGCACATCATTTTAAAGATGTGTGTGTATTTCGATGTTTTATTATACAAAATGCTCTTTACATGCATGTAAAAGGCATATATTACATATACACACAAACAGAAATAAACTACAGCTGCTTTATTTGCCTACCCCCTGATCCACCCCAAGTTTTAAAGAGTACAGAGGACTAGTCATGAAAATGGTATACACTCCCTTGGAGATTGTTTGTGAATGCTATTGTTCATTTGATTGTAATACTGATTGTAAGTTCATGGTATTGGCAAGTGAAAACTTTGCTGATTTTAGATGTGAGAACTTGAAAAAGAGAAGCAAAGATGGAGTGACAAAAATAAATGGAAATTGCAAACCTTTTATTCTTCTCACACTATTCTCTTTGGTTTATACACACAGGATCTAACTCCCTAGTTGCCTAGACAGGGCAAGGAAGGGGGAAGAAGTGATATTATGAATACTAAACAATCTCTTCAGTTCAGCTTTCTGGCTGGGAAAATTTTAACCTTTTTTCTCCTAGCTATGCAAAAGTATGCTTTCAGTTGTGGTTGTGAGCACAATGAAAATGAGTACTGAAGAACAGGGAAAGGGGCAGTGAACTGCTGTGGTCTAATGTTAGTTCCCTAAACTTTGGACTATTTATTTTCAGTGCTAATAATTTGGAAAATGACAATTGTGGACAGCAATAATGGTCAACATTCACAAACCAAATGGGTGCAACCTTGCTTAATTGACATTATGAGGTAATTTTAGAGTTACATCATATCAGCTGACTTCATTTAGCCAAAGGCTCATTTTATAGAGTAGTTGTTTCCTAACAGGTTTTGACAATCGGATTTTATGAAATGGTTGTCTTGGTAACCCATTCATTTTGCTTACATCTATGAAAAAGCAAATGAGAAAACAGTAATCTGCCTAGAATTGTTTCTTAAATCTTCTACCATTTACTTGTTTTATTTTCATGGCAGGTAACATACAAACTGGAACTCAAAGTAATATAAATATGGAATATGTAACACTGAATGATGTTGTCTGTATAGCTCACAATCAGATAGATGTACTATCCTCACTTACTCAGTATGTAATTCACAGGGGTTTTAATTATAAGCTTTTCAAGGCAGTGACCTCATTTTCAAAGACATCTGTAAAGTGCCAAGCATAATAATGGTACTATCTGAATAATAACAGAAAACCTCTGCAAAAAATAGTTTGTGAAATAGAAATTGAATTCCTTCTTTGTTTATATTAAAATATATGTATATATGTTATGCTTTCCTTTATTTGCATACTTTCTTAATTGTCATTTTTGTCAAAATGCGTTTGCATTGAATTCTTAGTTTAGATCATATTTTCAACATACGTAGTATGATTGAGTATCTGTAGATGACTGAGCATTTGTTTCTTCCTAAGATACAATACTTCGGGGGGTTTAAATGACATAGGAAAATTTGATTACAAAAATGTACATAACAGTAAGGTTATTGAAAATTATCAGAAAATAAACTGTTATGAGTTACCTGAAACTGTATGAAATTAGGACATCTAATGCCTGTGTTAGCAGCCTTCATGGATTCAGCCTAGAAGCAATAGCTCTAGTGGCATATAGCCACACAGCAATTTTAGAATCTGAGAAAGCAAATTTGAAAGGCATTGAGAAATTTAGTTAGTAAAGTGAAAAATGAGAAACAGAATTCTGCCAAAATGGAACACAGTTGAGCAGTCTTAAAAAGCACACTGGTTAAGGCATGACTGATCACATCTCCAAGTGAACAGAATGAAAGAAACAGGAAAAAAGCCAAGTGCCTTCATGATACAGTTAATGGTGCAAGGCTGAGAAAAAAACAGCTCCCAAATGAAAAGGGGTGCAACCAAGTAACAATAAAAATTACATCAGTGTTAGGTAAACTAGAACAGAAAAAAATAGGGAGAGTATAAAAGGAAAATTAATTCATTTTAGTAAAAAGGTAACATATGAAAAGCTTTTGGAAAAGTATGAAGGGATAAAGAGAAAGCAATATTATGAAGTATAGGCTTTTTTTTTTTTAAGAAAAAAAGCCTCAGTGCCAAACCCTAATGTTTTAATCACTTGGGTTTTTTTAATTGTCTTTCTGAAAATTGAAACAAAAGTGAGTCTTGAGTTTTCATTTGCCCCTTTATCTCTTTTCTCCAGCTAGCTCCCACAGGAATGATTGTTCATAAAGATTTAAAAAAAGAAAGCAAAAAAAAGGCAAGCTTTTACATGTGAGGGAAAATATTTGCTTTCTCACTTTTATTGTGGAAGAGATGGGGTTTCATTTTCACAGCTTGTTTCCTGAGATGTTGTTTGGGCAAGCAGCTCTAAAAGTTTGTTGCCGTGCATGAGTTCGGGATCAGCTTTTCTTCAGTTATGTATGATACCCTACCTCAGCTTTATATGGTAGATTTTTTTTTTTTTAAAGGGATGAATGTGAGAAGTTGCCATGATTTTTCCTTTGTTATGCTAGTGTTCACCTTACAGTTCCAAACCACTGGAAACCAGTAGAAACAGAAAAGGGGAAGGTGTTGCAGAAACACAACTTGCACAATGTTAGTCTATTTGTTGGTGTTAGTTTTATAATTAATTTATGATAGGGTTTCTCTTATTCTGAATATGGCATGCAGACTTCTAGAAGACAAAGTATACATTCTCTAATTGATTGCTGAAGCATCTGTTGTCACCTTATGTGCTTCAACTCGCTGTAGTGGTTTGTAGATCCCATTTCTGTTCCATTACCCGCATTATGTCCGTATGACATTTGGAGTGAAGGATGTATCCCAATATTTTACTGAATGCCAGAGTTCCTCAACCCTTACTCAGGTCACTTAAGTCACTTTTGCTTCTCCTGACCCCTACTGTATCAGCTTTTACCTGGCCTGTGCAGCCCTAGTAAGGACCCGCTTTGTTACCTCCTTGATACAGTGGAGGATGTGCTGGGGATATTGGTAAGGTTTCCCAAGGCCTTAAAAATTATAAATTTTCCATGCTCTTTTCAGAGGAATTCCTTGCTATTATCTGTTCCCTGAAATCATATTTAACTTCAGCTAAATTAAGGAAAGATGTAAGTATAAGCATTTATTTATAGCACTTAAATCAGGCAACATAGTTACAAATTATTATAAGATGCTTAGGTAAAAAATCATAACAAAACCTGGTCTTAATATATTAAGGTAGCTGTAGTATGATAAAGCTCTTCCTCTTCTTTCTTCATCTTACTTTGTTTCATTCTTGACCAAATGGTAGCAATCATTTCTGCATTTTTTCATGCCTTTTTACTTTGTATTTAGATTTTATTGTCAGTCCTATCTTTCAAGTCTTCTCAGGGATCTTGACTGATTTAATGTTTTTTCCTGAAATTCTTTCATTTGTTTCCTTCAGTAGGAGATAGTTGTTATTTGGCATGACAACAAGTTTGAATGGCTTTCCCCAAATTCTTCCTTTGGTGAAAACCACCCACCTTTAGTAAAAGCTTTACTGCCAGTAGCATTATCGTAGTAGGGAATTTTCAAAGTCCCTCATACTAATTTCTCTGTGCTGTGTACCCTCCTTGTTTTGGTATGTCCCCAGAAAGCACCAGCAGTCTTTAGATTGCTGGGGGCATGGAAGTCATGTGTGAGTGCTGTGCATAGCTGGCTGGGTGCCCAAAGTCATTGGTCTGTGGACTTGCTGAATAGGAGAAATTGCTGGTGCCCAGGCACATGGCTGTACATTGCATTATGTGGTAGGTAAGATCTTGACTTTACACACAGATGGATAGTAAGAACACATAAATTTTGTATGTTAATAAAATAATAATTTTAAAATGTGGGACATAAAATACAAGATGACATGCAGTGGGTTAAACATATTAATATTCATTTGGATCATTAGTACTCTCTAAGACATCCTGCTGACAGCCGTTACACCACTACCTCATGTATATATTATCTCTTCCCTCCCCTTGATGGACCAGATTTTCCAGTGGCACAGAACAACCTTGTCTTTCTGGTTAACTAGTAATATGAAATAGACCTGTAGTTTTGGTAACTTCCTCTCTGGTACATATTTTAGGTTCTAGAATTATTTTTGGCATGGGTCGTTGTAAACATGCACATCTGTAGGTAGTGCTGATCAGTTAAATGATAATAATTACATCGCTTTCAAGAGACTAATTATTGTCCCCCAGATATGTAAAGAAGTATTCATTTTGTGTGCACGACAGATTGCTAAGTGTACTGATTAAAAGTGTCAGCAGAAGAATTTTAGATAGTAAAAATAAAATTGTCACAAACTTCTAAAAAATATTTATAATTGATGCTCAGCAATGGATTTTTTTTTGTTAGCTTTAGAAGTATTAAAAGACATCTCAAGAATGAGTCTTTCTCGTTACCTTACTTTCTTGCTTGGCTTGTAACTCTACAAAGATCATGAGATACTGTATGAATATTTGTCCT
>JAAGAY010143431.1:34584-64920 GCA_011801015.1 Ardeotis arabs
CCCCCCCCCCCCCCCCCCGTTGTAAGTTCACTTGTCAGTTTATAGAAAACAATTTATCTCTGAGAGAAATTAATCACTGAATGCGAGAGTCAAAGATGCCTATATATTCCTGACACTCCACTAATGTTTTGCATGTTACATGCTGCAGGCCTTAAAGATGAGCTGAATTTCCATCTGATTCCAATGACTTGTCATTAAGTAACTTGATAGGAACAAACCCAGGTTTAAGTTAGCTGCGTACGGATGATGCAGGAAACCTTAGATGGATTTTGTCATATGTATACCTAATAGCTTAAAATTCCAATGTGCTGAAATGCTACTGCGGACTGCTAATGGTTTCAGGTGGTCTTCCAGAAAAAAAAAAAAACAAACAAAAAACCTCTTGTATCCTACATTTATATAAGCTTTATGTAAGGCAGAATGAATTTTCAGTTTATTCCAACCACATGATGCATCACTCTTGGCTCTTAACTACATGGCTGTCATCTGTCAGGAACATGGAGTTGCAGCACAGTGTGATTTCTTCTGAATGCATCAACACTCTCCCATAGCTGGCATACACCTCTCATGCAGGGAGGCCATCAGGGAGGCCGCAAGGACAAAATAGTTGCCTTTCTGTAATATCTGTCATTGAAAATACATGGAGAATTGGCTCTCTGGTAGCTTGATGGCAATTTCTCTCTAAAAAGGTATAGTTTTACTGGATTTGGGTCCATTCTCCACCATGCAGATACGTCTGGGAAATTTATGCCACCAGCTTCACAGGGTTGACATTGACAAAGGGGTTCCCTGGATCCTTCCTAAAAGGTTTGGAATATCAACTAGCTGATTTGTAGGCAGTCTGAGCTTATTCAGAATGAGATAGAAGCCAAGTGCCAGCCCCAGGGATACACCCAGAGCACAACTGGTTTCTTTAAAAGGTCTGGTAGATATGATTCCCCATATCACCTTATTGATTGGACTGAACCTCAGCACGAGTCCCAGAAGTGAAACCTTTGCCTCTGAAAATGTACCTCTCTATCCCCTGAGGCAAATCCATCCCCAGTGAGCAAAGGAACTACTTTGTGCATTTTGGTGGAGGTTCACAGCACGGAAGAGTTTACCAAAGGCTTTGTTTTTTATGTATGCATGCAAACCTAAGCAAAGTGAATGTTGTACCAGGATTTTAGGTCAGAGTTTACAAACTGGATTTTTACCAAACCCCTATCTGTATGTTTAGATAATGTTCACAATCTTTCATAATCTTAAATGGGATGTTTGCCACATCTAAACCTAAATTTCAAAGATAAGTAATCTAATATCTAAAGCTATGAGAAAGTCCTTTTAATTGCAGTGTGAGTGTCACTCAAATTATCTTAGAAATGCAATATATCCTGGATTTCACAAATTGTGACATGTATTGGAAGTGAAAGACTTTTTAAGGACTGAAATTAGATTCTTGTGACTGCAAGTTTATATAGTATTATCTATGTTGCAATTTGGAACTTTATTTAAATCTTATGTCTTTACTCTTTAAGCTCTGTATTTGAGCAATACCTGGTTCTCTCTGGTTTTGGATGTGATATTTGCTATGTTTTTCAAGGGACACTTTAGAGGGTCAGTTATGCAAGCATCTACAGGTGGACAGATAGTCTTTTGCACACGGGTCTGAGCAAAACTCATCACGTCAGACACCTACAAGCTGTGGTCACATCTTCTATTAATTTTGTTGCTGTTCCAGCTGAGTGAGGGAGTGGTGGCTGATCAGAATAAAAGGTAAAATGAACAGACTGGTATCTACCAGGTCTCTTAGCTGGCATACATTTTGTCCCCAGGATCATCTAGCACAAATATTCCCAAAAGAAAATAAATTGGTATGAATTTCTCTGTTACTTCTGTTTGGAGAGTTTTTTTGAGTGCCTACAGGGGATGCAATAGCAAGAGAAAGCATCTGGCCATCTAACTGAGATGTAGATGTCACTGTCTGAAGATTGTGCAGAAGCAGAAGTCATTTAGGCTGAGATTTTTTGAATGCCCGTAATCACCAGCATTGGAAGCGATGACTATTGATAGTTGTAGCAGGAAGTGGACAGTCCTACCTTCCCAGTAGCCAGAATAACTGGAAATAAAAATGTCTTTCCTAACCATCATCTCAGGGAGGCTGTGCCAGTTCTTTCCAGAAGGCTCTCAGTATATTCTGGCAGTACATTGCAGATTCCTGTGCTCTTCCAAGCTCCTGCAGCTGTGAAAATGTGCAAATCAGGAGCAGGAGGGCAGAGCTGCTATCGCTGTACTTGAGCAGAATCCTGATAAGACTCAGATTTTAGTTTTTCCCCAACGTTCTGTTGCTGCTGTCTTGTTTCATGTTGAAATATGTACATAAAAGGAAAAATGGTAAGAATAAAATGATTACTGCAGTATGGGACTACAATACAGCTCAATATTTACTTTAGTAGAATTCCCTGGTTTGTAAGGCAGAAAAACCTTCGGGCTTTTTTCCATCATGTAAAAATGCTGGTTATGTCCATTTGTATTTCACATCAGAATACATGCTTTGTGTGGTTGAAATTGCTTACATTTAAAAAATACATTCATTTTACTTGATATATGGATATACTACTGATACCATAATTATAAAATATATACGATACTTAAGTTATCAGGTGTCCTCACAAGAGAGAGACACTGTAAACAACTCATAGTTGATTTGTATACCAGAATTTATTTAAGAACCAACTGCACTAGAGCTTTTCCCCTACTTGATTGTCTCACACTCTCACATTGCCCATTCTTTTCCATCTCCCCAACACAATGTTCAGCAGATCACATCTTTCCTGTACAGAGGTTGCTGGTGGCCCAGGACTGTTGGCAGAAAATTCTGCGGGTTTCTGTGCTGCTTGTACTTAATATTCTTGGGCATTTTTAGCCAAGAACCTTGGGTCACCCTAACATTGACCTCCATCCAGCATGGTGGCAGCTTTTGCAAGAAGCTGCTAGAAGTTTCCCCTTTGTCCTGTGGACTTAGATGGGTCCAGGGCAGACCCGCTGCTGGCCGAGGCAGGACGGATGACGGAATGACGGAATGTCCAGTGATAATGCTTCTGTGATAACGTATTTAAGAAGAGGAAACATTAAAAAAAAAATTATATATATATATAAAAAAAAGAAGAAGATATGAAGAAATAGAAGTGGGGTCAGAGAGGGGGACGCGCAAGCCCTCTGGGCCTTATGGCCCTCACTCTCTGGCCTCTTGCCTGGCAGCCGTATGGGCCTGACTTGGCCCAGCCTGGCCCCAGGAAGTGAAGAAAGGAGGTTTAGAGAGAACCTGAGAGGCATCTGCCTGAGCCTGATTGTGAATAATTTCCTGTGAGAGGAATGGCTGCAGATGCCAAGGTCTTTGAAGAAGGAGGGGGAGGAATAATGCTGCTCCTGACAAGATTCCCCTGCAGCCCATGGTGCAGCCCATGGTGAGGCAGGCTGTCCCCCTGCAGCCCATGGAGGCCCACGGAAGAGCAGAGATCCACCTGCAGCCCGTGGATGACCCCACGCCAGGGCAGGTGGGTGTCTGAAAAAGGCTGTGGCCCATGGAGGGCCCACACTGGGGCAGTCTGTTCCTGAGGGACTACACTCCATGGAAAAACGACCCACACCGGAGCAGTTTGTGAAGGACTGTAGCCCTGTAGCCGTCCCCTGTAGGGAGGGACCTCACGCTGGAGCCGGGGAAGAGTGTGAGGAGTTTTTCCCCTGAAGAGGAAGGAGCGGTGGAAAACAATGTGTGATGAACAGCAACCCCCATTCCTCCCTGTGCTGCTTGGGGTGGGGGGGAAGGAGGTAGAGATAATTTGAATTGAAGTTAAACCTGGGAAGAAAGGAGGGGTGAGGGGAAGTTGGTTTTGTTCTCTTTCTCATTATCCTTATTTGATTATTAATAATAATAAATAAATAGTTTTCCCCAAGTGGAGTCTGTTTTGCCCGTAAAGGTAACTTCAGTGATCACTCCCTGTCCTTATCTCGAACTTCGACCTTTTTGTTAGGTTATCTCTTCCCCATTCCCTTGGAGGGTGGGGAGAGTGAGTGAGAGACTATGTAGCTTGGTCCTGAGCAGGGCTAAACTACGACACAGGTCCTCTCCTCCAGCCAAGGTCTACACCACCTTCCCTCCATGCTCCCTTCTTTTTGTCCTCCCTTTCTTTACACAACCCCAAGGTCTCAGACTTCCCAATTTAAGCAGCCAGTGTGCAGAAGCGCAGTGTGTGATCAGCATCCTAATTTGTGTTTTTGTCTTACGTACCTAAAATTTGGAAGATTTAGGACATACCACTTTTATTCCATGTGTTATAAAAATTTACAATCAGATTTGTACTGACTGCAGCTAGCAAATAGCAAATTTCTGCTTGACAGTTCAAAAATTCAGTTTCTGACATTCAGCCCTCCTACACACATACACCCAATTATTTGCCACCTGTTAGTGTCCTCAGTTTAAGCTGGAAGGTTTGGGGTTTTTTTTTGCCTATGACAGCTGCTATTACTCCTAAGATATCTGCAATTGTGCCTCCTGGAGACTGACCCAGTCCTATGCTATTTGCTGCGTCTCTGCCCATCCCTAGAACTGGAAAAGATACTTCCTAAAGTTCCTCTGAGCTTCAGCCTAAAGGTATAATGGTGTTTTAAAAGTAGGTGATGTTATCAGACTTCAACTGCGTATCAAAGATAAAGAACATTTTTGCCCTCATTAATGGACTATGCATAAATTAATTGCCATCAGTAATCTCATTTATAACATATTGTATAACTGTCTTATCTTGGAGCTCTGAAGCACGTTAGTGAAGAAATACAAACATTCACACACCTCTGGCCTGGAAAGCACAACTAAGATAGTTCACAGTATTATCAAAGTATAATTTCAGATTTTTTTTTCTTCTTTCACTGTGTTAAGCAGTAGTTGATGAAGCAAGGAAACTTTTATATATTTTGTAAGACTAATCAAAACAACCAAAACTCTTTTTTTTCTAGTTTCTTACGAATACAAAAAAGTGCTTGTAAGTAGAATGTTGGCATTTCCCTTTTCATATTATGTGAGAAATATGAATATTGAATAAAACACTGGTTGTGTGTTAATGTTTTTCATTGACTTAGAGTAAGCAGTCTTTATTTATCTCAGATGCAGTCTTTATATGGTACAGACATCCTTTGTAACTTTTATAACTGCACATGCTTGTGTGTTTGACAATGTGCATTTATAGATGCTCTGGTGCATTAGAAAGATTATATTACACAGAAGACCCCACTGATATCAAGTGAGTGTGTAAAATCTTTGCCAGGATTTTTGACAGTCAGTACTTTATTAGAAATCTCCTATTTATTCATAAGCTTTTTTTTTTAACCACTGTACTATCACACACTCCTGAATTCTAAATTTCAAGAAAAGATACTTTGACAGGAAGAGCTCGTACAAGTAGGTTGTGTTAAAGAGAATTGGTATTCTGGTCATATCCCCAGTGACAGCTGAAGTGAACCCAGTCAAATTATTTCAGGCATAAAGCTGTACTAGTTGCAACTTGTCCATGAATTCAGTCATTAAGAAATTGTATATAAAGGGTAGTAACTACTGCTTCTGAATTTTTAAATATTGAACATTGGAGGATGATGTATTTGAATAAATGAACATGAAAAATGAGTAAAAATGTATTTATTTTAACAATGATCCAGAATTTGCCCAAATTATCCTTAGATTTTTGCTCACTGACTGATAGACCGATGCTTGTCTTGCATTGTCTTCTATCTTTATTGATATGAGTAAAAGAACTTAAATATTTTTCTATGTGATTTTTATTTCATAAATTAATTACTAAATTAGTGTAGTACAGAAATATGTTTCTAATGTTTCTTTCTCTTCATTAATACTAGGTATAAAACAGATTCTGTATTTTCAGTTTCTATCCTAGCTTACCATTTGCAAAGGCAATTGAAGTTAAATGGATACGATCATAATTTCTATAAGTATCATGACTGTTCAGACCTGTTTGTGTGGGACAATAAAGCAACTGCCATGTTGCTGTATTGAAATGTTTAGGCAAATTCCTGAATACAAAATAAACTCCAAAATAATTCCCAAGTTTGCTGTTTTCAATTTTGTTCTTCCCCCTTGCCACTATTTGTGGTCCTTAGCAAACACAAATATTTATAAACTCTTTGGAAGGTTTATTTTAGTAAGAGGGATTTTATTTTATTTTGTTTTCCTACAGATTTCATTGCATGCTATGCCACATGTCAGATAGGCACAAGCAGGGAACAAGCATATTCAGGGACAGTTGCAGTGTCGGCAGTGGCAGTGTCTGGGATTATTATCTGATATTCTCTGAAACTTCTTTAAATTTCTGTTTGCATAAAAAAAAACTTGTTGCAGAAGTATAATGTTGCCCAATATACGAAGAGTTGATGCTGTGAATGAAGCTGAAGCAACTGGCATCAAGTAGCAAAATATTCTGGTTGCATTGGAGTCTATTCTCTGTTTCTCAGTAGTTAGAGAGACCTTAATCCCATTGTTGCCCTGGGGTTTCTTTTCAACCTGAAGAATTTCTAGAAGAAAATGGCCTTGAGTCGCGAGTGTGCAATATGGGTTTCTTTCCCATAGCTATGACTTTCAATTAATGAAAGGGGCATTTCAGCATTTACTAGGCATTCTATTGGTATAAAAAGATTCAAGCAAAATTGACTGTTTTAGCTCTGATCTGTGTCATGTGAGTTTAGGTAGAAATGAATGAGGCTGTAAATGAAACAGTTTGACGCTAACTGGATGGCTTTTGGAGCAAAAAATGTTTCAAAATCCTTAGACTAAAATAGTACAAAATATTACAGTGTTCCTATAGTTGAGAAAATAGGTAGAGTTTTTTCAGACTGTTCAGGAACTGTTTTTTTTAAATCCTGCTGTGTTTTTGCTATAGAGAAGGTAGTATTGTTTTTTTATTATATTTTACAGAGTGAAGCCTGAAGACTTCAGCCTCAAGAAATGTACATATGATAACTTTCTTGTAGCATGTATTCCTCCTGCTACAGAACTTTTTTTTAATACCCTGAAGAACAAATCAGCCTGTACAACTCTGTACTGTTTACATACTGTTGTGGTTTTGACAGCGTTCTAAACCTCCTACAAAGATCAGTAGATTCCTGAGTTGTGTGTATTACCAACTTGCAAAATCCCAGCCCATGCTTTTCCTTCCTCTTGAAGGATTCTGTTTCTTCTTTTTCTGTTAAAACAATAGATGCTTAGATTTCCTCCTCATTCAGCGTTTTCAACACATTTTTGCATTATTCTGCCAGTAGATTTCCCAGTAAAATTGAGTTTACAGCTGGAAAAGAAAAATTCTCCTTTTTATCAAAGCCTTTTTCTGGGTTGCAGATGTAGAGAGAGCTTAATAAAGCAGCTCTTCCATTGGACCATTTCCTTGGACTGTGCAAGTGAAATTTCCTGCACTCTGTGACCTTCTGATAATTCTCCTGGAAATGATTGCAGGTTCCACATCTTGCCTCGCATTTAAAGTGTATTTTATGCAAGCAAAGCTATTGCTAAAGTTTCAGTTGTCATATCCTGGGTCTTCCAGGAAACATTACAGGCTGTACCACCTTTGATACCCTCTATTAGAATATGCCTACCTTGACACAATAAAGTAATGAGTAAAAAATTATTTTTTTTTTTATGCCAGCTCTACACACTTAGAAGACCATTGTGAGGACCTCTCTCAGTTCTGATAGGCAAGATGATGATAAGATTTGGAGATGAGAATAAACTAAATGTACCAACAAGATCAGAAAACAACCTTTTATCTGTGTTGCTTCACTGAATACAATAGATTAGTACTGGTATTAACTACAGAAATTAGCAGCATACCATTTGAAAGTGAAGATGGATGTTTTTTCATCTCTTCCAGTTTGTACCTCTGATCTTGTTTTATGGGGCAGCTGATGCAGAAAGAGAGCTTTGACACATCAAGAATCAGGTGTCAGGAAGTGGTTTATTTATGACACTAAGGCTTTGGAAAACACAAGATTTTTCCACTCTCTGGTCCTCTTCAGAGGACTTTCAAGGCTTTCAGGTATTTTGCACCAACCACACGGAGGAACATTTTGGCACCTCGAGTACCATTCTGCAGTAATTGTAGGGAAAAACTTGAAGAAAATATTTTTTTGTTGTTTTGTTTTATTGTAGCAATGACTTACAAGTAAAGAATAACAGAAGAGCAATGACCTTTCAACCATTAGCTTAACTTTTGCTTAACTGAGAAGAAATTACATTCCTACAGGACATTCTTCAGCATTTTTAAATCAGGGAAGGTGTATGGCTGTTATGTTCAAATGTGCTGTAGAATCAGGTATTTAACTACTCTGACTGTACGTCTATAAGCATCCTTGAAAATATAAAATTATTAGTATGAAAATATTTTCCTGAATTTCAAGGAGTATGTTTTTTATTAGAGTCGTTACCCCAAATATTGTGTTTGCAAGATCTTGGACACTAAATTTTTCACACTACAAATGACCTGAATTAGTGAATGTAGAAATGCTGGCAACTGAAAATATTTGCATGCTTACAGAAATGTTTTAGACCTGAAAACTTGTTTAGTGACTTATTTACCCTTACTAAATGGCTGGTGATGAAATGATGTCATATGAAGTGAGAGAACAAACTATGTGCTGTCTCCCTAGCTTTGCTTTTATCTTCCTGGTATGTTTTTCATGCTACACAAGTTTCATATTTCAATTTTTATTATTACATAGTATGCCAGATATGTCTTAAATTTCATATACCTCATGAAATTTTATAACTTCTGAATTTTTTCATCAGTAAGAGGCAGGGCTGAGATTGTAACCAGAGCTTTTAAAGTAATTTTCATATTTAACAAGAAATGAGGAATTATAATAATGTAACACATTGTTTATAGTATAGTGATAGACACATATCCAGATCCAGACTCTCAACCACATATGTACTCATTGTTCTCTGGGACAAATGTAATTCTTGTGTCTTTGTTTCTCTTGACTTCTATTTTCCTTGAAGATTTGTTTTCCAAAAGTATTCCTGGCTTATTCCTAGAAGCTTCTCCACTGTTGGAGACTTTTCCTCTGTTTATCTTCTTGAACTGGAAATAAGAAAAGAGAGTATACCTTTGTTGGCTATTAGATGAGTAAATGAGAATGATGGCTGTTACATGAGAATGTACAGAAAAGCTAATCCAAATCAATTCCTTTTAAAGGGAGGTAATGGAACATCCATTGGCAAGGGGTTTCATGGTCAGCCTACCAGAAAGTTGATATAAGTGTGTTGGGTATGACTGGTTTCTCTATAATGGTAGGAAATAGCCTAGATGGCTCTTGGAGGCTTTTTCTTTCTCATTTTATATCATTTAATAAAAATTAAAATATACGTATCTCAAATGTGCTATACTTAGTATACATGTTCTAGACAACTCTGCTGTTCCCTTCTGGGTTAAAACAAACAAACAAAAGAATAAAGGGCAGGAGGGAATTCAGCATACGTTACTCCTCCTCTACTTGCCTTATGACATCTAGTAGAACATTACAATTCAGTGTCATCAGTAAGATAGCACTGGAAATAACCCATATCCTGTGCTAGCTTGGTAGGTCGCTACGTTTCTTTATTTGCATGAAAAGAAGGAAGAAGTTAGTGCAAAATCTGCTCTTCACAGTTTTTGAAGTGCCAGGAGACTCTGCTTTTATAGCTGCTATGGTTGAGAAAGCAAAAAAAAAACCCCAACAGCTACAGTTTTGTAGGCCATATTATGACCAATAGAACTGTTTTGAGCAGTAAGCTGTTAAATTCTTTGGAGAAGCAGAAAATTAAAGAAAAAGTCTTCAAATCTACAGTTTGATAAAATGGTGCTGTAAAGATTAAAATGAAATCGGCTTTACAAGGCAGGGACAAAGTTGCTGCAACTAGAAATCCATAAAAGTTGAAATTTGAGCTAATTGCTCAATTGTAAACCCTGAAATACCTTTAGGCTATTATCTTTAAAATCGACATTTGCCCTACTGATCTCTTATGGTTACTTAGAAATATAGTATTCTACTTCTGTACTGGAGGATGTGGGTAATTAATTGCTCAAAAGCAAACAGTATGTTAACCAGACTAGGGGAAGCCTTTATTTAAGATCAATAAACTCTCTGGCATTTCCTTGCCACCATTGTCAAGAACATAATTAAATCTCTGTCAACCTCTATGTTGTTATTTGAGAGCACCATATCTTTTGAGGTCCAAGCAGGATGTTCTGTAAAGCATCCCAGTTGTCCCTGAGAACTTGCTTCTTGGCTGGGGAGTCAGTCACAGTCCCACTTTTAGCTTCACTTTAGGGCTTTGACATTTGACATGCGAAAAAGGCAAATAAAATAAGTCAATAATCAACAAGGCAAACTGATCTTATTAAGGATAACATTTCTAATAAACCCTTTTATTTGTAGGAGAAAAGAAAGAACCACCCTAAAATTATGGAAATAGACTCTTATTCAGATTTCTTTTTTACTGACTTGTACAAGACTATGCTCGCTTTAAAATCTGGTACAGGCTATCCCAGATTTACATACCAATGACACATCTTACACTCAACTGAACTCTGCCAATGATCTGGCTTTGCAGTCATCAAGCACACAGGTATTTTGTGCAAGAAATCAGCACAAATCTTATACGGAACTGTCTCAGGCTCAAACCAATACACAGAGATAATACTAAGAGAAAAGAGAAAATTTGGTGGAATTTTACTAAAACTTTAGTATCAGGCCATTGGCTGAAGGCAAAATAGTGCTCCTCTAAGCAGGCTCATCATTTAGGCTTGAATATGCCAAATGCTGTCATCAAGAAAAAAAGCAACACTTAGCAGTCTTCTATGTTCAGCTAAGGAAGAGCAAAAACTGTTACTATCTTTAGAAGAAAGCTATTGTTTTATTTAATACTGACCTTTATAAAGAGGAAAGCATACTGCATATCCTTTTGACATATAAAAAACAAAATTTAAGACATTTGTGGACAGGCTGAGAGAGTTGGGGCTGTTCAGCCTGGAGAAGAAAAGGCTCCGGGGAGACCTCATAGTGGCCTTCCAATACCTCAAGGGGACCTATAGAAAAGATGGGGAAAAACTCTTCAGTAGGGCCTGTTGTGATAGGATGAGGGGTAATGGTTTTAAAACAGAGGGAGATAGATTTAGATTAGATATTAGGAAAAAATTTTTTACACTGAGAGTGGTAGAACACTGGAACAGGTTGCTCAGAGAGGTGGTGGATGCCCCATCCCTGGAAACATTCAAGGCCAGGTTGGATGGGGCTCTGAGCAACCTGATCTGGTTGGAGATGTCCCTGCTCCTTGCAGGGACTTGGACTAGATGATCTTTAAAGGTCCCTTCCAACCCAAACTATTCTATGATTCTATGGATGCCAAATAGGGCCCGGAAGATTACATTCTTTGCAAACTTCCAAGACAGCTGCATTTCTGAAAGATGCTGACAGAGAAGACTCTGTCTTTAAACAAGTACCAAGCCAGAAGAAATTTCTTAAGTGATCTGAGGACATAATTTCCCTAGAAGTAGAAGATCCTGTTAGCATGGCTTTGTTATGATTACCTTATGTATTCATCTTTTCACTCCTTGAAAGTTGCTGAGTAAATTGTTCCTTACAGATAGCTATTTTTGCTGTAGGCATTCTTAAATTTTCTTTTAGGAATGTTGTAATTTATTTTTCCCATAAGATATGGAAAAATTATTTTAGTCCTTTTTTTTTTTGCCGAGATACACATTTATTTTCTGAATACAGGGAATGATGTTCTTACATATAATTTTTCGTTTATTTGGCTAATAGAGTCTGCTTGAATGAAGTATCCAGACTTTTAAAAATAAGACTTCCAAACATACACTCTACATGACTTTGAATTCAGTGTATGCTCATAAACATAGCTTCTGAAAATTATGAATTAGTTACATTGTTGACTCAAAATATATTTCCCTATTAAAAGCTTAAGTTGCTGCTAACAGCCAAAACTGTAATTTAGAGATATCATTCTCATGAAAGTTGTTAGGCCACTGTTTTTCTTTGCAGAAATAGTTTTTGACTTTTAGCACATGTAATCCTTAAGACTTCTGAAGATATTTATCAGTGCTCTATCAGGAAATGACCATGCATACTTTGTCTGAATGCTTTATTTAAAGCTAATAATTTAGGATTAGTGCTGACATTCAGATTAAACAAAAATGTTTAACTTCCCTTATATTATTTATAACTTACAGCTTCTTGAGAGGATGAAATTCAGCTACATGAATTTATTTACAATCATTTTGTGATGGGATATGTGTGTGTGATATTTTGTCATAAGTAAATGACACTGAAACAAGTTTTGGGTTTTGGTTTTTGTTTTTTGTTTTGTTTATTTAAAAAAAAAAAACATTTGGAGAATGGAAATAGAATTGTAGGTTACTGCTCCTGAATCTAATTTCTCTGTTTCTTTCTGATACTGAATTTCACTTTCTGTTTTATTCTTCCTCTCTTAGCTTTTTTGTCCTGTTGGATCAGATAATGAACTCCTTATTAAAAGGTGGAACAGTGAACTTATGCAGGGACATAAGTAAATAAGAGTATATATGAGAATGACTACTAAATTCTCATAAATTCTCTGGACATTTTATTCATTTTTCAAATACTTGTTACTTATGTGTCATCTAGAATTTTTGAAATATAATAATATGCATCAAAACAGGTATTATCACCTTTCTGCTGTTCATTCTCCTAATGCTTTCATTCCTAAAGACTTATTTTGGAATTTTTGGAATTTCACAACTTAAAATATGTGATTATTTAGTGAACTTTTCCGAATTAAGATTTTCAAAGCTTTTTTACAGCTTATCTCATACTAATCTCCAGCAATGTGCTGCTCACATTGGGTAAATCTATCAGAATAGACAAGGAAGCCTATGTCTCTCATTACCAGAACACAGAAAATAATTACAATACTTAAAAATTCTTTGCATACATATTGTTATATTTTTAAGTCTACTACAAAATACAGCTTTTTAAGGGAGGTTTTGTGCCAGATTTTTGCCATCAAAGTTGTTTTTTTCACAAAGTAGATTGACCAAGTTTTCCTCCCCAGAGAGAATAATGAACTCATTACTCAGTTCTGGCTGAATAATTACTCAATATATCAATAAAAATGAGCTATTTCTAGGTTTTTAGTAGTAGGAAAGAAGGACCTCAAATATTCATATAGTTTATGAATGTTGAACTTTTTTTTTCCACTTTGGCTGAGTTCTACTTGATTGTCTTCTAAACACAAATTATTGACAATAATTTTAACCTGTGCTTCACTGGGAACAAATGCCTGGGCAGCCCGCCATTGTAACAGATTTTCTGGGTGACGTGCATATTCTATACTGATCTTGCCAAAGCCTGGCGTTTCAGATAGCTTCCTTTTCAAGAGCAGGTGTTCATTTATTCCACATCATTCTGCAACCTTGGCAGATGAGATAAAATCCAAAACTAGTGGAAAAAAAGTGCTCATTGATCCAGCTCCCTAGAAAAAAAATCCTAATGCCTGGAGTTTGAAGTAGAAAATCCAGAAGGAGAAAGAAGGGTGTGAAGTTGTGAGGTAGCAGGGTGGGAATAGGGAAGGGTAGTGAGTTATACTTGAATATACTACCTCATTAACTTGTCTGGATCCTGCACTTTTCAAAGGGGTATGACAATACTTTACCTACACAATTATTTATTGTTTAAATAGATTATGTACCAATTTGGTTTGTCTGGATAGTAATCTTAAAGTATTAATGAAAGTCACCTTGCAGCCATTCTTCCATCCTTAGCAACATTGAATGAATAGTTGCTATTTCATTGCAATAGTTTTATTCTTTATCCAAATAAATCTTACTCTCATCTTTTACTTTGAATATCTTGACTTTATCAACATTGTTTTAATTGCACATAATGTAAACAAGGAAAATTTGTCATTAGTACAAAACATAACTTACATGCATGAGATCTGATAGCAAAACTGTGCTTGAGAACTGAATGTGTACTAAAAAAAACCCCATACCAATAGGGAAAATATTCTCAGCCTGTGCAGTTCTGTGAACATTGCACACTTGAGGGAGGTAAACATTTGATGAGTTTCATACTGCAGTAAACTGTTTTCCATTTACTTTGATTGTTACTATCTTTGTTCCCTTGCTTACAAAATAGTACATGTATTTTATTTTTAAAGTATTCTTTCACCTTTACATAGGCCATCTCAAATTAAACTAAAGCAAACATTTTTGTCTTATGCATTTCTTTATTTATCCCTTAGCCAGTGTAAATGTTTAAAAACTGTTTAGCAGACTTACCTCAGCATAATAAACAATTGTAGCTTATTAAACCTGCTGAGAGAGAAAATAAGCTTACCGTAAAAACTACAGTGTACGTGTATAAAGTCAAATTTAATTTGAGCCACTTTACTCACCCCCTGCTCTGTGGACTGAAGACTCTCTGTGATCCAGAATCTTCTTGTCACAAGAACTAGCTAGATGTGTCCAGAGGACCTATTGTAAATTGATGGTACTTTTAAAAGGAGGGAGAAATAAGTTAAAATATGACTGCAGCTCTTGGAGACATCCCTGATCTTGCTTCACATTAAAAAAAAAATTCTTAGATATTCTCATCAGTGTACACTGGAAATAATGTAGGCTAACAACAAAGTGGGTTATTCAGGTGGATTATGGAGTTTGTGTTGCTATGTGGTGACACAGCTTCTTTACTGACCATACCTGAACTTGCTGCAGTGTATATCTGTATGATATTTGTATGTAGATATCTGTTTGTAGAATTCCAGGAATTACAGTGATGGACAATTTCCAGCTGTGAATTCAAGTTGTAAGTGCTCTTTTTTCTTGATCTGCAAAGCAGTAGAATACATATTTTGGTCTGACTTAATTTGTCTTAGCATGCTGTAGGTTAATGTTGCATGGTTGAAAAAAAATATTGTTAAAGCACTTTGGTTATCACAGCTTAAAGGCATGCATGTGGACAATGCAGGGGATGGAATATTGTGGAAAAAGTAATTCATATTAAGTACTCAAAATATGAAAATTATATTTTTAAATAAAAAAGCACTAGAGGATCTTTACTGGTTCTTTAACATGATTGAATGTAGATAGTGGCCTTGGCACAAAAAGGGAGAACATGGAATTATGTTTGAAATACGCTAACAAAGTTCTGTACAATGCGTATTAAAGGCATATGCATTCCTTAGCATTAGGAATATCTTTTCTGAATCTTCCTTTCCATGATTATTCCTGTGTTCTGTCTTTTTGTTAAGACGTTTTTCCTTCCTGAGTCTAAAGCAAGATATACAAGCTCATGAGGTCTTAAGCACAGGTTTAATTTAAAAAAAAAAGTGGCTTAAGGAGTTTCATAAAATTTAACTTACGTTGTCTTGGGTTTGTCCCTGTTCTCTCACTGCATATCCCTGTCATGTAAGTGCGGTTATTTTTCTCTGTGTCCCTGGCTGCCTCTTACTTTCTTCAGAGCCCTTTTATTGTCTTTCCATAGTACACCAGTTCAGGATATACGTAATCCTAGGAAAGATAAACAGGATTATTGGAGAAGCTGGGCACTTCAAATCTAGTTATGAGGGCTGTAGAGAGGAAAGAGGGGATCGTAGCTGGAAAACATCTAGGGTTAGGAGGTAAAGAGCAGAGTACCTATGCTCTGACAGCTGCCTGTGATCTGTTAAAGAGCAGTATTACTATCTTTATTCTACTGCAGGTAACAGAAGCATTGACAAGTAATCCTACTTTTCGTGATGACATTTTTTTCATAGCTAAATCATGAAGACACATGTATGTGTTTGCATTTTAATACAGAAAATCTTGGTGACCTAGCTAGCCTGTGTTTCTCTTTAAAGATCTTTTTTAAGGTCATCTCATCTGCAAGTGTGCTCCTACGGTTGTATAAAGTACTAGAGTTTCAGAATAAAGCTGAGTATTACTGGAGACTTAAAAACTAATCTTTTAGATTATGCAGCTCCTAGAGACTTTCAGTACTGTACATCTCTTTCTTACCTACAGTTGTCGCACAAATGCCTACGGCTAAAACATAGCACAGTGAAAGACAAGAGTATAGATTTGGAAATGCAAACTGCAGAATGGAGATAGGTTCTAATATTTTAACTGGTTTTGACAAGTGGTAAGTTCATATTTTGTGGCCAATGTCGCTGTAAGTTTGTTTTTTGTTTACTGAGACAATGACTTTGCATGGTTTTTGCTAGAAGATTCTTAAAATTTCTTTCTTTTTTTTTGACCCAAGAGAACTCACAGCACATTAGCTATTCCTAGTTGCTTTGCTTAATATTTGGAACCTCTCAAAGATAGAATTTATTCTGAGACATTATTTTACATAACAATAATAATAGTTCTACAATTTCAACACTGTTCTACCCCAAATTTTGACTTAAGACAAGCCAGCTTTGTATTTATTCCAGTTGATATAATTGTTTTACTGATCTTGTTTTTACCTAACTTTTGTCTTTGTAACACCACTGCATTGATGACTGCAGAAACAGTAGTCTTCTCATGAGGACCTGTACTGTGTTGTTGAGGACCTTTAAAATATCCAGTCTCTGCTGGATAATAATCAGCTGAAGATTTTCTTTATCCTTCACAAAAGACATTCCTAGAGCTCTCCAGAACACAAACCAGAAATATTAGCTTTTTTGTGTGTGTGTGACAAGGAGGATAAAACTTAAGTGTATGTTTCTAATGAGAAAATGTAATCCTTCTCCTCTTCTTTGCGAAAATGTATGTGAGTAAAATTTTGTCCTAGAAAAAGTGAACTGGAGCATATTCAATGGTTTTTGAGGCCCATCTGGCATTGGACACCAACGTAATGGCCATGAGAAGACTTTCACACCGGGAATCTGTACGTATGACAGCATACCTTAATACTGTGCCACAAATAAATATTAGACCAGACTGCCGGGCAATGCTCTGGCTGTTTACTCTGACAAAAATTACATATGAAGCAGAATGTGAACAAACGTTTTGGTGATACTATCCTAACTTTAGGTGTGTGGGAATGGGGATCATCTAGAAAATGAGCTGTCTTCTTTTTAGTGTAAGTTTAAAGCCCATTGAGCCAGCAGGGTTCTTCAGAAGCCTACTGGTAGGAGTCTTTGAAGCTGTAGTAAGATTTAAATAAAAAAACAACCAAAAACCAAACAAAAACCCCACAAAATCCCCTCCATCAGCAGAGCTGTAAATTGGTCCGTGCTGAAATACCATCTGCTCCCCAAAAGAATGGATTTTTAATAGAATGCAGTACATTTGATTGAAGATGCACCCTGCCATGTGTTTTGCAATTTTCCTTTGTTGTACTTGGCCTACCACATTAGATACTTTCTGAAGTCTTTAGCTTATTAAATGTTATTCAAGTGGATCTGAAATGTTTGAAGGTATGCCTAAATTTTAGAAGGATTCTTAGGCTCCTTATCATAATCTGCAGTATTATATTGACCTTTTCATGTCTTTTTAGAATGATTTTCCTCAGCAAATAGTATTCGAGAAAACAGAATAAAGTTTTTTAAGGTCATTCAGATGAGCTCATATGAACATTATTGCCATTTGTGCTTTGTGGAAGTGAGCAGTTTTCTGTCATTAGAGGAGGTATACTGGCAGATTCACCAGGACTTTTTTTAACCTAGCTTACTGGAACTTGTTGGCAAAATGTGTTGCCAGCCTCCATGTTTTTGTGCTTTCCTAACCTGCAGAAAAGTTTATTTGGTGTGAGGGTCTGATGAAAATCATGGTGTTTTGGCCCTGTTTTGCTGGCTCTCCCTTGTCAGCAATTTAGGTTTTTTTTTTTTTTTTTTTTCAAATATAAGCAGAGTAACATGTCCTTTAATTTATAACTAAATGTTTAGAAAAAAGAGGAAGTCTTCTGTACTGACAGCACATAAAAGTTTCTGTACATTATGTTTGGCAATTTATGGAAACTGAGATTTTTTTTATTTACTTACTTTTCCAAGAAGAACTTCTCTCTAATGGGAAATTCATTCTCATAAAGCTATACAATTACTCATATCATGCAGATTCCTTTTTAATATAGATGTGTCATTCTTCCATGGCTCAGAGTCCAAACACAGGCCAACTTTCAAAAAATGTAGTTGAGAGTCTACTGATTCTGATAGAGTTTCTGGAGACCACTTTGTGTAATTGTAGGTACTGTTTAGTTTATTCAGAAAGCCACTTTCCTTCAGTTATCTCATTCACCTGGAAGAATATAATTCTCCAATTTCAGGAATGAAGTTCTTTCTCCTTTTGCACACGTTATCCTTCCTCTGAGTCTCTTTTTACAAACACTCATCAACAAAATTATTTTTATATTCTGAATTCACAGCCTTTAAAGTGTTTATAAAGTTAGTCTGTTGTGTTGCAGGGGAAACATTTGTACTCTCAAAAATTACTAGCAGATGATACTTTAAAAAAAGAAGAAAAAAGTAGTGTCCATTTCATTTGCATTGCCTTGGATCTTCTGTTACCTGGTTTCTTGTTTTACTTAAGGACTCCTTCAGTTTCTGAAATCCTATTCAAAGGTCTATGTAAATAGTATGAGATTTTGACTTCACCCAGATTCTGCAATAGTCTGTAAAGCTGAGTCCACTTGTAATGGGTTGAATTTTCAGATTTCCAAATCTGATTAATACATTTTGGTGGTGTTTCCTATGCAGAAAAGCAAAGTAAAAAAAAAAAATAATTTTTTTTGCTATGTAAACCTTCTTTTGATGCGTAATATTGAAATAAGCAAAGGCATTTGAGAAATTATGAAAGTGTAAAAGAAAAATGTTGCCTCTAGCTTCTATAGAGTCTTCCTTTTGGGTGTCATACTTAAGGTAATCTTGTAGCATTGCTGGTATTCTAAATTTACCCTTTAATATAGCCAGTAAGTGCACAGCTACCTCCCTGACCATGCATCCTGTAGCCATGCTGAGATTTTTCTGCCAGAAAGTGTCTAGCTATTCAAAAAGCAAGCAACTCCACTCACAGTGTTTAGTGAGTTCTGTAAGCTGTGCAAGGGAATCATTTACTGCAAATTGATTTTTGTTTTGTTTTGTTTCCATTATCTCTTTGGATGAATTCTGCTAGGCCAGGAAGCAGATGAAATCCCTGGAGGCAGCTGAATTCTTATTCCCTGTGCCAGTGGCTGTAACCTAGCCGGATTACAGTTAATCTATGATTGAAAAGCAATTGGCAAAAACCTTTCTGAGATTGTGTGTAACATACTGATATGCTCCCTGTATTAAAAATGGAATTGAATATTCCTTTTTTTTTTTATAAGAACGAGTGGAGTGACTAACAGTGATCTGAGCATAATTTTGTAAATTTCCCATGATATTTATCTGCAGCATGTGGAATTAGAGTCAATCATAGTTGTTACAATAGCAGTTACAGTGCTTTTTGTAGTATTCCCTGATGATTTTTCTGTTTGCCTGCAGCATACAGAGCTCTGAAATCTTCACATAGAGAAGAGGTCATTAGCTTTGGAGACAGCTTTCATGCTTTCTTCGCCACTCAGGTCCTGTTAGATTTGACTCTGTGTAATGAAAAAGACTAAAGGATTTGTCTTTAAAATAGGGAAACAGCATTATGAAGCCATACCAACAGCTATGCAATGTTATCAGTAAAGTACATATTATTCAAATATTTTTATTATAGCATTTTATGCATGAGTTGTTTGCACTTTACTCATGTTTCGTATATCTTAGCAAACAGAAATTTGTAACTTTCCATCTTGGATAATATCCTGTTCATAAAATGGAAATTCTCAAATCAACATTGTTTCATAAAATTAAGAAGAAAATTTGTGTCCTGATTTCTGTTATCTTCTATGATATCTGGTTGCAAACTCTCATCAAAATGTGATTGCCATTAAGTTGCATTTTTCTTTTACACATAGTTAATCAGTTAATCTTGTTGGCATGCTTTCAGTGTTGTTGACATCTAATCCAAATAGCTAAAGTTCACTTAACATTCAATTTTTTAGTCTATTTCATTTCACTTACATTGAGGATTTGGTCTGCAAAACAGCTCTCTTCCAAATCCTTGAGTACCTCCCTATAAGATGTATAGGGCTCTCAAGTTTTTTTCTGTGTTGCACATTCAGAGAAGAGATAGTCCGCGTACTTGGCAAGTGAATCAGAATAAGCTTCTCTGGGATCCAGCTAGTATATATAACTACAAATGAAAATTTCAGTAGTCTTCAGTAATCCGGGAGAACAAGTAATGCAAAAGGCAAAGTAGCAAGGTTTTCTTAATTTTGATACTTGGCTTGAAAGTAGTCATCAGAGAAAACCAGCAGTGGACAATTACATAATGAACCAGTCTGTCCCTGTCTTATTTTCTCAGTGTCTTAAAACACAAAGAGCATGAGTTGGGCACTCCACATACAACTTTTCTATCCTGAAACAGCTGGAGCTTTGAAATCTCAGTCTCTTTTACAAATTGTTAATTCAAAAAAATCGATACATTTAAAAAGACAAATTCTTCAGTTGCTTTTTTACAAAAAGAGTTGAACCTAACTTAAGTTATATAAATACTTATGGATAAGTATGGTATGGATACTTATAGATATACAACTTTTACATTAATAGATTTTTTTTTCTTCAAATGTGCTTGTCTGTTTTGATTTTTTTTTTTTTCTCTCAGACCTTTCTGTCTGTTGACCTTTTTGCTTTTGTATTTTTTTTTATTTCCCAGGAGTAAAATACATTGCTCTTAGCAAGTGTTACAATGAAGAGAATGTACAGGAGCTCAGTAAGACTTCCTGAGACTGTGACCTTTTTTAAATACTAAAAGGCTTACTTCTGGAGATAACTGTGCTAACCTAATTAAATTAGTGCACAAAGGCTGCAGTGAATTAATTTTGACAGCTTCAAGTTTTTTTAAAAAATAGTGCTTTATGACTATTGTGACTTTAATTTTAGTGTAAAAATTTACATGTTTTCCTTTCCTTGAAAAAAAAAGAAAGAAGGAAAAAAAAAGGCTTTTACAAAAAGTTAGATATAATGGTAAACTGTTGTATTAAATAGGAGTGAATGCTATTCAATTCATGTTTACTGAATGAGTAAGGAGACTTATAAATTGAAGGTAATAAAGTGAAAACAAATGTAATATTCACCAAGTAGTTTGTGACCATAGTTACCATGGGACTTGTAATAGCAGTGTTAGATAAAAATCACTGCTGTAAAAAAGACGAATGTCTGTTATTTGTATGGTAATAACTACTACGTGTTCCTAAAGCAACTGTTGTTCACTTTCTGTAGTAACCTTGCTTTGAATCACAAGTATATTTGATAATACATTACATTAGAAAGCTTTTAAGCTCAAACTTTTTGCGAGTATAACAAAAATAATCTGTATCTGAAAGACAGACTGACACACTACATGGAAATTTTCTTTGGTTAACTTTTGTTACTTTAATAAAGTAACAAAAAATATTTTAAATAAGGAAAATCCGACATAAATTTTATGTGATATATGTGTTTATATGATATGAATAGAATTCATAGGACTTTGTTGTAACTGCCAAAGTTGTGATACTTTGTGAACTTTATTATATCTGTGCTTTCTTATGATCATAGAATCATAGAATCATAGAATGGTTAGAGTTGAAAGGGACCATCAAAGGTCATCTAGTCCAACCCCCCTGCAAGGAGCAGGGACATCCCTGACTAGATCAGGTTGCTCAGAGCCTCATCCAACCTGGCCTTGAATGTTTCCAGGGATGGGGCTTCCACCACCTCTCTGGGCAACCTGTTCCAGTGTTCTATAACGGCTTCTTGATTTCTGCTTTGTTTTGTCTGATTTCTTTTTCTGGAACTGCTTCAGTGAAATAATTTGCAGGAAGGTGAGTATTTCTGGCTATGAAATGTGAGTTTAGAGAGCAATGGAATAACTGTGAAGAACTACAGAACTCTCCTGCTGTAGAGCAAACCATCAGAAGAGGAGATATGTGATAAATGAGAGCTAATCATCACGGATCATGGCTTCTGTGCAATGCTTTCTTGTTTCAAGATTGTCCTGTTTTTTTTCTATTTCATGTATGTTTCCTTTCCTTGGTATTTGGAATCTGGGAAAAAAAAAATATAAGTTGTAATAATAAAACATTCTATAAGCCAACATAAACTGTACTCAACTACTGCAGGCATTTTTCACTTTAAATTTAGACAAGGGCATTGGAAAATTCAACTGGTGGAGGATGAAACTGGATCTATTCAAGCTATTAGTATACTGCTGAATTGCATGCAGTCTTGGAATTTCATATTTCAAGCAAATCACCTGTAGATGTTTCATACTGTATAATTTGAAATTTGTAAACTAATACTTTATTTCTTTCTAAAAAGCTATTCAACTGTAAGTCATAGTCTTAATGCAATTTTAGGTAAGGGTTAGGTTGTACAGGATGTATATTGGCTTTTTGTAGTTGGTCTTGTTTAGCCTCAGAATTGATGATTTAAAAAAAATATTTGTAGGTGTCTGTCACCATTAGGATAAAAATGTTAAATGGAAGCTTTACTTTTATTTTTTAGTATGTTTCCCACTTTTTATTACCTTTGCTTTTTCACAGATCTTTTTTTGCTTTTTCATGTGCCTGTCTTATAAGTAGTTCCCTAGCCTTAGATTTCTAGGAGGAAAAAAAGCTGTGATGCATAATAATTTTATTTCACGTTCTGTGCTCTTGAAGAACTCTTTCCAGTGTTACCTATTACCATCTCATCCTTCAATTTATCTTAGCTAAGAAAATAAGACTTGCTCCTAGTTCAAAAGGTTCAGCAAAGCAGAAAATTAGTAGAACATTCTAATTTTGTGCTGCAATCATGCTTCCAAAAAATGAAAATTTTTTTAATTGAAGAAAACTTAGTGACAAATAAAACTACAGAAGGGGAAGGGGAAGGGGGCAGGATATCTAAATAGAAAAGATATTAAGATTTATTAGAGACTTTAATAATCCAATCTTGATTGAGTTTTGACTAAACTAGAAACTTTAAAACAATTCTATCTACGTATCTTACCTATGAACCTTTGTGAATCTTGAAAGAAAACAGTAAAAAATTTCAGTTTAATGTCTTTAACATTATGAGTTGTAGGCTTGAGAAAGTATGTAATATACTGGTCCACAGTCTTTACTTATGACCTGTATCTTTAAAGTTGTTATCAATGAAAAAAGTGAATGTATGAATTTCTGAAGGGAGAGCTACCCTGCAGGAAGACCTGGATAGGCTGGAAGAGCAGGCTAACGAGAACCTTATGAAGTTCAATAAAGACAAATATAAGGTCTTGTACCTGGGAAAACATAATCCAGGAGTGCAGCACAGGCTGGGATCTACCTGGCTGGGGAGCAGCTCTGTAGAAAGGAACCTGAGGTTCCTGGTGGACAACAAGCTCCTATAGCTCAACAAGGTACTATATAGAGATGCATAGATAGTACATTTTGAAGTGTTATATTTTTTCACGTACATATTTTGGAAAATATACAAGATGACATCCATTAGTTTTGTGTAACACTCTTCCTCATAACTGATCAAGTAATGACTGGATTATTCAGATCATCCTGAAGGATGACAGCTGTCTGCCCTGTCATCATCTATTTCTTAATCTATTTTTTCTTTCTGAGGTGTTGAAGTGACAGTCATATATAGTTATCTAACTCTTCCATTAAAAGATTATTGTTTTATTTCCAGATGGAAATATTCAGAATATTCAAAACTTCAGGCTGAAGCTTTCTTCAATGCCTCTTTTTTTTCTGCTACTTTAGTTGAAATTATTCTACCCTTTCAGGTAATAAATACATATGACAACCTGTGCATGCCTGTTTCACTGAGGAGTATCTCAGTGCCTTGGAGAGGGACAGTGGAATTAGGGAGCTAGAATAAGGAGGGGGGGGAGAAGAGGGAGGTGATGCTGTGTTCCTCCGGCTCATCCCTCAGAGCAGATAAGCTTATTCTCTCCCAGCTTTGAAGAGAACGAGCACGATTATCTGCTTTGGTTGTTTCTCAGGCAAATAGGTGTTCAAGGGAATAAGAGTAGTACTTTTTACCATATCCAGGACCCCAGGACTTGCATTCTAGAATTCCACTGCTACCAGCTAACAGCTGTACAACCTACACATCCTATCCGCTTCAGCAGTGGAAAGATTTGTGATGCAAAGAGATAATATTTAGTATTTTATTAGTATACTTATTGCCACTATGTCCTGCACAGGAGAGTTTCCTGAGATCAAAGTATTCACAACTTACCTCTAATTGTATTTTTGTTATTTCTGAGTGGTAAGCACTTACGACTGGACATAACAACAGTAAAGTGTATTTTGATTATATAAAGAGCTATATAAATGTAAGTATTCTGAGAAATCATATTAATGTTATTTTAAGTACCAAACTGCAAAGTCACTTGGCAAATAACCTGTTTGTTCCTCTGTTCCACCGCCTGAAAAAAGGAGGATGCTACCTTCTCTAAAATGAGGATGTTTAAAACTGTAAATACCTTTCAAATATGTAAGAGGTTTGTAGAACATTCCAATTAAACAGATGAGTGCACAGAAGATTCTTGGAGGAATGTTCTCGTGAGTTTGCAAGATTTGGATAATGCACTAAAAAAAAAAAAAGTGGCTTAAAGCCCAGTGCAACTCAGCCTGTTTATGAATGAGACAAAATTACCACAGAATTACATTTCAGTACATGCTTCATAGTAGTTTTGCATTTGGGAGAAATAGCTCTGTTCAAGGCTGAGGAGAAGGATTGAAGAATTGATTCTGTGAACTCTAGGTGAAAGGGGTGGAAGGGATACTTATTTTCTAGTTTTATGATCCACGGCATTGTTGTTCCCATTATTATGAGTACTGAATGTTGCATAGAATTTGTGTTCTTACAAAGTGTTGTTGTCTCCAGCAGATCAAAAACATAATTATAAACATCTATACTAGTTTCTATCATCATCTATGCATTCAGGATACATATAACATGTTTATAACCTATTTAGTAACAATAATGAATTGTTACTTTATTCCATGTACAAATCTTAGATAAAGGATATATAAAGTACATGTAATAGGCAAACTGTTTGAATTAATTGACCAAAGTCTTCTTTATTTGTATCACATTTGTGCAGCTAGGTTTTTTCATGCCTGTCTCTTGAATTTCAGTGATTTTGAAGTTGACAAATGTTGTCTATGTTAAATCCACCAGCAGATTTTTTTTAAGATTACAAAGGTTGACTGTGTTATGCCTGACTGATTTGTATTTCAGGCAGTGGCTGCTCTGTGTCAGTAACTTCAATACTTATTAATTGCTGGATTGAGATTTGTCTCATTAAAGAGCAATAAACCTAATCACAACACAGTTTTCTGTACATTTTCATAATCATCAATGTCCCACAAATATAAGTATTACTTTGTGTTTGTAGTTCCTTTCAAACATGTGAATGTGTAAGTTTTTGCATGTATATACCTAAATATTTTAATTAATTATTTGTTTGGAAAAGTTGCATTAGTTTACATTGCAAACTATAACAGTACCTGTAAAAGGAGAGAATCATCTCAAGCATGTATAGATCCCCCTTCCAATGTTTTCACTTAATAATCAGTTCCTCTCTCACCAGAAGCATTACCCACTTGGACACAGATAAACAAAACCAGCGTGAGCATTTATAAATATCACATAAGTAATGTTTTTTATATGAGTGAAATGACAAAGGTGTCATGTAATATTGTCTAAAATTTAATAAGAAAAATCCAAGCCAGATTGTGTGCACTTTTATAATTATTCTTTATATAGCACAGCCAGCTAGGATCTGAGTCTTACTAGGTTTTGAAGCTACTTCTACAATACAACTGTCAAACAATATAAGCAGGCTTAAGGAACAACAGCAAAGATGGTGTCTGTCAGGGACAAAAGGGCGAGGAGATAGGAAGTGTTTTAAAAGGGACTTGACACATGAAGTAGTTAAAAAAAAAAAAAAAAGGATACTGACCTAAAAACGTCCCTAAACTACTACTGTTTCCTCTCATTTATATTAGTGGAAGTTAAATGCTTTCATAGACATTTACCCAAGAAAACAATGAATTCAGGTACAGGGTGAGCCTGTACTATTTGCATATAATTGTGGTGTGATGTCACCTAGTTCTGGCTATCTGCCTCCTATTCTGCATATTTTATTGAAGTTACAGTGTTAATTTGATTTTAAGCTGATGAGACAAGCCACATGTTTGCAGTCAAGCACATGTTTAATACCTTACCTCATATAGGTATCTAAATAGTAACTAAGACAATTTATTTGGCAAACTGTGAGATGTGCAGCCAGGAACTTTTGCTTAAGTTAGTTCTTTGTCAGAATTGCAATAGATAGGGCAGGGAAAGGTGACACTGATACCTTAAAGGAAGCGTACAACATGCAGGATGATAATTTCCCTGTCCATCAAAGAAGAAGAAGAAAAAAATAGAGTTATTAAAAGAAAGGCTAGTTTCCTGTCTGATTGGCAAAGAGAATGAGGTATTTCGCTTTAAAAAAGTAGTTCCACTCAATCCAAGATAGCTGCCCTGTGCTGTTGAGAGTTACAGAGTAGCAAAAAGATGCAGAGTAGCTCTTTGGGATATGGTGCAACCTCTGCCAAATCTTGGAATGTACCTTCGATATGTGAGATCTAGACCTTTGATCATGACTCATGAGACTTTACTGCCAACCATTGATTCTCTGCTGTCACAATAGCTTAGATCTGCGTTCTGCTCAAAGGTAATTATCAGGTGGATTGCTTCACAGTGCTCTTTTGTTAATGTGTGATATCTAGCAATTCCCATCATTCATTAGAAAGTTATCCAGGTTCAACATATATTTTGGCAGAATACTTCGGTGCAGCAGAGGAATCAACAAGTTAATTGATCATTGATAAAAGAGTACAGTCCAGTATGAGAGAATATGAATTTTTGTACTCCCACCATTGAGTACTGCTGAAGTATGACCACTGAAAGACAGGATTAAATTATTGTATGTGCTGGTTAATTCAGTTTTACTTTTTTAGATATATTCAACAGATAAATTTTGAATTTCATTCTGTTCCATGCTTAACATGAAAATAGAAAATGTGTGTATATATATGTATATTTATCCATATCCAGCTGGGATGGAGTTGGACTGCAGAATGACTGTAAAGGCCTAAAGAATAACATTTTGATTTTCAGTATTAGCTGATTTCTGATCAGCTAACATCCAGTCACACTAAGGAGATAACAAGTCAAAGTAGATCCAGTAATGATGCAGAATTTAATGTGTAAGAGG
This sequence comes from Ardeotis arabs, assembly GCA_011801015.1. NCBI lineage: Eukaryota > Metazoa > Chordata > Aves > Otidiformes > Otididae > Ardeotis > Ardeotis arabs. The sequence goes on from JAAGAY010143431.1 coordinate 61,914, forward strand.
ATACCTGCATATTTGGTTTGCATTTTCTTGCAATTAGTTGACCTGTTTCCTGAAAATCCTTTTGAGATTTTATGTGGGTATTACTCTTTATCTTCTACATATCGTGTTGCTTGTAACAGTTTAATAAAAATACTATGTTATTTTTTTTTCCCACTGTAGTCTTAGCAGCCAGGATTTCAGAGTTCATTTTGTGGTATAAGTAATTTTTGTTGCTTTATAGCTGATTCTGTAATAGTAAACATTCTCCTAGAAAGCTAATTTAAATAAGTAATCTCCTGAACCAGACTAAGAAAGGTACTTTATTTGTTAGTGTCTGATATAGCAAGGTGATAAAGTTTTCTTCTAATTTCCAGTAGCTCTTGTATAACAGTAGAGAGTGGGAGCAGAGTAGGGATGTATCCCATGAATGACCTTGGGACAAAGATAGAGGGCAATCATGTGGGATGTGTATGCAGCACTTCTTGAACAGGTTTTCCAGATCACAGTGTAAGGATGATCTTTGCTCATTAATTCCTAAATGTTCCTTCCCCTTCTTTGCAACTTTGTTAAACTACATCTCAAATGTCTTGTCTGTCTTCTGTACTTGGGACGATGTCAAGGGAGCTGGATTGCTTCTTCCTGTTGCTCTGCTGTGATGCCTTGGAGAACAGTTTCAGATCAGGAAGTCATGCCACATGTTGAATAATTTGGGGTTTTTTTTTTGGTTCTAGATCTAAGTAAAATGTGTTGCTTTTTATTCGGTATCGTGTGTTTTGATTAATGTATTTATCAATTAAAATATTACATAACAGTAGCTTGACTTCATGAGGTTAAGGCTAGCTTCATAAAATTCAGAACTAAATCTGCTTGTCTCATGATGGTCTGTGAAAATGTATTTGAGTTGATTGGCCATGAAAGCGATGTGACAAGTGGTACAAATTCAGATGTGAAAAAAATGCATGCCTAGCCAGGCATGGAAGGCACAGAAGATTTTCTTATTTTGTTTTCCATTTCAAGTGTGTGTAGTTCTCTTGCATTTTACTTGCGCTCTGCTGTCCTGTCTCCTAATATTAGATAGAAAAATCTTTAAGAAAAATAAGTTAAGAAAAAAAAGTCATTAAAATGCTATATGATCTTCAGAGGTGCTTGTTCTCATAGGAGATGTAGTTATTTCTGATTAATCAGTAATGCATTGGAGATGTAGTTATTTCTGATTAATCATCCTAGATGTTCTAGCTGAAAATGCATTGTAAAGGAGGAAAAAAGCAGAACTATAAAATGCTTCTGTATGCTCTGTGTTTATTTTTTATTTTTTATATTTTTAAAAATATTTATTTTCTCCATTTTAATTGTTCCACAGAAATTTGAGGTAGATGGGTTTTCTTAACAGTTTCTGTAAATGAGTAGCATAATTACATCCTGAAACTTAGCACCATAGAAAAGACTGCTAAGATCTGTCAACCCAACACCACCGTGCCTAGTAAACCATGTGCCGAAATGCTACACCTACATCTTTTTTGAACACCTCCAGGGATGGTGACTCCACCACTTCCCTGGGCAGCCTGTTCCAGTGCCTGATCACTCTTTCAGTAAAGAAATTTTTCCTAATATCCAATCTAAACCTCCTGTGATGCAACTTGAGGCCATTTCCTCTCATCCTATTGCTAGTTACTTGGCTAGTTACTAGTATCCTATCACTAGTTTGTTATCAAACTTGTTCTGATATTGTTGGTTTAAACTTCGCTTTCTCAGACTTATGTTACAAGAGATGTAGGTCTGGATTCTTTTTTTTTTTTTAAAATGCACGGGCCAGAAATGTCTTGTGTGTTTCATTTCTCAGTTCTATGTCCTGATCTGCACTGAGGAGAGTTCCCATATCACTAGCACACAAAAAAATATATTATCGTGGTTGTGCAATTTTGTGTCCATAATTAGTATGTAAATCACAAGGACAATTTCTGCTTCTGCTCAAGATCTAGATCTTTTGCCTTCTTAACAAAGAGAAGAGGTCGTATAAGCAGACAATGTCAACTTAAGTTTGACTGATGCACTTGGAGATATATTAGAAAATTTGCACCCAAAAAGCAGCATAAACTAGAAGAGGTGTGCCCAGATTTGCCTATATAAGGAACTCTTTGCAAGCCTTTTAAAGCAGAAGTTTATATAGCTATATCAAGAGTATTTCTGATATAGATGGTAATAATTGTACTAAAAGGAGCAGAAGTAGTTGTCTATGAGATCTTTGCTGACAGAAGAGTGGAAATATGTAACACAATGTTAGTGTGCACTATTTTGATAGCTGAATATAGCCGTATTTGGAGTTTTGTTTTATCCATGTAAAATCAAATTCCTTGTCTTGTCATCTTTTGTGTATTTCATTATTACATTTTCTGTGTGGAATGATTTATAATAAAATTAAAAAAAAAATCAGTACAGTTCTTCATGTTGAAAGCTACAAAGAATATTGTTTTGGATTACTTCCTATGGTTTATGTAAAAATACATGGTCCTAGCAGATCTAGATTTTTACCTGAGGGAAAATATTGGTAAACATAAGCAAAATAAGAACAGTAAATGCTGAATTATACTGCACAAGGTTATTGTGCAGGCTTATTGTACAGAGTGAACTGTTTGAAATGTATCAAAATCTGTATGTGAAGATGAAAAAAAAAAACATCTAAGGAGCATACAATCTTTTTTATCTTTCCTAGTAATTATTTCTGTGGCTGTACGTTTTAACTGCCTTGTGAAGATGGTGTTCAGAGTCATGAATGCTTGTCTCACACAGACGTATACACACACTGCACAGCTGAGTCACATTCTGTACCAGTGGTTCAATATCATTGTGCAAGTTAAAATAACATTTCATAGAATTCATAGAGTCAAATGGTTGGATGGGACCTATAAGATCATCTAGTCCAACCGTCTTCCCACTACCATTGCTGCCACAGCTACTAAACCATATCTTGTAGCTCCTCATCAAGCCGCCTCTTGAACACTGCCAGGGACGGCGACTCCACCACCTCCCT